>JABCKG010000223.1:0-13168 GCA_018851835.1 Hypsizygus ulmarius | reverse complement strand
GTTGAAACGTTGAAACGTTGAAGTCCGAGGCCGAGTCGCGTTCAATGCTGTTGTGTATATAAACACGTCGATGCCAAACACCGGCGACCAAGTAACTACCTATAGCCGGCGCAAGACCTGGACAAGGTCGGAATGTGCGGAACCATTTCCTCCGAGTCTGTACGAATTTCATTCTCAGTTTCTAATCTTGAGCAGCCACCACATCCGGGGCCCCACAGTGTACTCAGATATGCTGTCCATTCGACCGGGATTCGTCTCTGGTCTGCGTCAAACAGCTCGAACCATGTCTTCAGCTGCTGCGAATGTACCCGCTCTTCCTCTGCAACCACCTTCAGTCGACGAAGAGGCTGCACTCTTTGAGCAACGCACCTCTGAGATGGAGGAGTTTTTCCGCCAACCACGGTTCAAGTCGATCAAGCGGACTTACTCTGCGGCCTCTGTCGCGTCGAAGCAAGGATCCATGCCTGTTTTGCCTCTCCCATCGACTTTGCTCGCAGACAAGCTCTATGCTCTATTCTCTAAGGCAGCTGCGGCAGGAAAGCCGGTGCATACTATGGGAGCAATTGACCCTGTACAGATGACTCAAATGGCGCGTCACCAAGAGGTGGTATATATCTCAGGGTGGGCGGCTTCCAGTGTCCTGACCACAGGAAACAATGAAGTCGGACCTGATCTTGGGTGAGTCTTCATGCTGTGCCTCACTAATCTACTCACTGATACGTGAACTCCCAGCGATTACCCTTACACCACCGTTCCAAATCAAGTTCATAGGATCTTCCGCGCGCAACAGCTGCACGACAAGAAGCACCATGACGAACGTCTTGCTGCCACTCCTGAGCAAAGAGCCAAGATGGAATACGTCGATTACCTCCGGCCAATAATTGCTGACGCGGATACCGGGTAAATACCTTACCTGACCTATCTCTTCATATTTTGCTGGAACTAGGCTTTATCAGACATGGTGGTTTATCCGCTGTAATGAAACTCGTCAAACTCTTCGCAGAATCTGTGAATAGATACTTCTGTTCGATTAAAGTATATCCCTATCTAAGCTGAAACCGGCTCACTATTAGGGAACGTCTGCTATCCATCTGGAAGACCAGCTTCATGGTGGCAAGAAGGTCCGTCATGTCCATGTTACCAGGCGACTCCAGTAACTGATAGATTTGCAGTGCGGACATTTGGCCGGCAAGGTTCTCGTCCCGACCTCGACTCACATTTCCCGGCTTATCTCTGCACGCTTCCAAACGGACATCCTCAAATCAACCATGCTCTTGATTGCGCGCACAGACTCAGAGTCTGCGAAGCTCATCGCTTCCAATGTCGATACCGCTGACCATGAACATATCCTTGGAACCACCACCCCCGCAACTGAATCCCTTGCTCAGGTTCTGTCAGATGCTGAAGCCCGCGGTGCAAGCGGAACCGAAGTAGATCAACTCGAAAAGGACTGGACCGCAATCCACGAATTGTCAACCTTCGATCAAGGTCCGTATTTCACTCTATTCAAGATGATTTCTCACCCTAGGTTTCCAGCTGTCGAGAAAGCCATCCATAGATCGAACATTTCTGATAAAGACGCCGCGTTTAAGTCCTACCTCACTGCGGTTGCTGGGAAGTCGAACAATGTGGCAAGAGCCGTGGCTACAGACATACTAGGTGAACCCGTTTTCTGGGATTGCGATTGTAAGTCTGCTTTCGACATTCAGTGCTTCCTGTTTGACGGCGATAACCAGCTCCCCGAACACGAGAGGGTTACTACCATTATACCGGTGGAATCGAGGTAAGCTGATGTATCCTGTGTGCATCGTTAAACTCACACATTTCATATTGTCAGGCTGCGATTAAACGCACGATAGCCTATGCCCCATACGCTGACCTCCTTTGGCTCGAAACGAAAGCACCTGATCTCGAACAAGCCAAATACTTCGCGAGAAAGATTAGAGAGAAGTTCCCTGACAAGTAAGCTGGCGCCTACCACTTAGTACCTTCTGCCATTTGCTAAATGTGTACCTTCAGATGGTTTGTATACAACCTGAGTCCCAGTTTCAACTGGTCACAGCATGGCTTTACGGGTAAATGTACTTCATTCTGACCGACTTATTCCTCAATGACTGTGATATAGACACTGACCTCAAGAAATTCATCTGGGAGCTTGCAAAGGAAGGGTAGGAAAATTGTCATCACCTTCATGGCTTCCGTTAAACATATTCTCGTTATCAGCTTCGTGCTTCAGCTTATCTCGTTGGCCGGCCTCCACAGCAATGCTGTTGTCACAGGTATGTCTAAACCATTGTGCATCTGAGACGCACGTTGATTAATATGGGATAGCCGAACTTGCTGCACGGTATAAAACGGATGGGATGCTTGCCTACGTCGAGCTTATCCAACGAAAAGAGAAGGAGATTGGATGTGATGTCCTCACCCATCAGAAATGGTTCGTATTGCTTATTATTTCATCTCGGTAACTTGTAGTTAACATGTTTGGGCTGTGTAGGAGCGGTGCCAATTACATCGACAGGATCTTGTCAACAGTGTCATCGGGCTCTTCGAGCACTTCTGCCATTGGAAAGGACTCCACCGAGCACACCTTTTAGGCTTTGTTGACCTGATAGCATAGAAAGTAAAGCCACTACGACTGTATGACATGAGGGTACATACTTTAAGTTATTGGATGCTTTGCATCCTCTTCTGATAAGATCGCATCAATCATTGTTAGGCACGTGTGTGAGATTATCAGAATTTCAATGACGTCTCTGCCCTTCCAAGTACTACTCAGAAATATTCGAATCGCAGTTTCTTCACTTCGTGCACGCCACCTTCAGGATCTGGGCGCCCTGCAGGACCGCGCACAACTTTTATAAATTCAAATACCTTCTTTCATCTCTGGATTTCTCCCACAACGAAGATCCCACCTATTTACTATGGACACGGACGTTCAAGCAGGGCATGGTGACAGACACCCTTTGGTATCGCTAGTTTCGGCCTGCTTTTGGGTTATATGTGCGCCATTTATTCCTCCATACACTAGCAATCATTCTGAGAATTTCTTGTCCTCAGTGTGGGTTTTGTCATGGACAAGAGCTTTGGTTGCTTTCGCTACGATAACTGTCCCCCGATTCATATATGCAGTGCTTTCCTACTCCATGACCTTGACAGTGAGTCCGACAGACTCCGCGTACGAAAATGCTGATAACTGATCGCAGTTGGTGCTTTGCAGCTGAGCTTTTGGAACTTTGCTGTTCTATTCATTCTGTCCGCAGTCGCTCTAAATTACGGGATACGCTTTTGGTACCTCAATGAATACATGCAGTTGAAAGAACCTCCGTTGGTCAAGCCGGATGTGAATGAGCTTCATCCAGATGTCAACACAGGTGCGTCTCCCAGCATGATGGTATATTAGTGGCCCCCTTGACACCTTGTCTAAAGAGCCTCCTCCAACATTCCACAATTACCTCGATGATTTCTTGCAGGCTGTTCGTGTCTTTGGCTTCGTGAGTTGTTATCCCTGTTTTTCCTATATTCTTTTTCTCAGACTATAATCATGTCAGCTGGAGAAACCCGTATGTGTTCTGCTTCAAATTGCCTTTAAATTCCAATGTTGTACCAGGTTTTCCATGAACTCGCGAGGCATCTACAAACAAGGAGGCTGATAGCAGGAGACAGTATGTCCCTGGACCAGGACAAAAGCTTCTATTGTGTCGTTGATGGCATGGTACAAGTATTTGCTCAGACAGGCCAAACCCCGAATGGCCAACAGAGTCTGTGGGATCACGAGGACATGAACGGTTATCAGTTACTCAACGAAGTCGGAAGCGGTGGTACTCTCTCCAGCCTGTTTACGATCTTAAGTTTGTTCACAGAAAACGTGAAGATGAGCTGGCAGGATGAATTGCCCGACGTTGATGGATTCTCCGATGCTGGAGGTACTTCCCAAGTTCGCCACCGTGCAAACTCTGATGTATCACAGCTTGACCTTGAGACGAAGCCTCGAGGCCATGGTCGAAAATCGTCGATCTCCTCCACAGCTTCCACTGTGCATGCCACCAGCACTTTATCACCAACGTCAGCTGGTTCGCTCTCTCCGACATCGTATGAAGAACCGCATATCCCTCAAATGCCGTCGTTCCCTCACGAAAAGCCGTTGAAGCCTAGGTCCATTCACCGTGGAGTTGTTGCGCGTGCTACAGAGGATACAACGCTAGCCGTCATCCCAGCTGAGGCTTTTCAAAGATTAACTAAGAATTTCCCAAAAGCCACAGGGCATATTGTTCAAGGTATATATTGCTTTATTGAATATTCTTTAATTTGCTAAGTTTGAGTCCCAACATAGTGATTTTGACGCGTTTTTCACGCGTTACCTTCAACGCTGCACACAAATACTTGGGCTTAACCAGCGAAGTGCTACGCACGGAAAAGGCCATCAATGAAATTGCTTGCCATCCACTTCCTGCCTCATTCTATGAAACTGGAGGGCTTCAAAATCTCCGTCAAAGATTTGATGGAAGATCGTCTGATGCTGAAAGTGACTACATTAGCTTCACAAATTCCCCTGCAGAAACGTCGCCTAAACTTAAATCCAGAGAACCCTCGACAGCTGGCACCGCGAAACCGGAATCCTTGAATGCTCCATTGGCAGCAGCGATAGGTCGAAGGCAACGTTCCCAATTCAGCAGGAATTCGCGGGATACCGTCCATGCAGGCGATCTTCTCATACATTCCGGTTCATCAAACGAACCCTATCGACCCCTCAGTCGGTCATATAGTCTTCTCAGCACTCCTCGCATTCCACGAGATCTAGGAGATACAGAGGCAGATGGTGATTTTGGTAGGGCGCTTGACTCATCGTTGGAGGATTTCGACTTGAGGGAGGAGGTTATGTCTTGCATTGCGAAGTCGATCGGGCTACTCCAGCCTCCGTTCAGTATTAACGACTCAGTCGAAGCTTCTCCTGCCCTTCCTCCTCTGGATACTACACGACGTCCTTCTTCCGAAGCGTTCAGCTCACCCTTTGGATCTTTGTCGTTGCTGGATGCCAGTAATGACAGCTCAAGTCTCACTTCTAGTTCGATCACTTCCTCGGGGGATTATATGAGTGGGCTCGATAATGAAGTGGAGATTCTGTTCTTTGCGGCAGGATCGACTCTGGCGAAGGCAGGAGAGACGAATACCGGTAAACGTTATCTTATCTTCTGGAATAGGCCAAAGAGCTCATTGCCCATTTAGGTTTATTTTACGTGATCGAAGGGTTCCTTGATATACTCTTACCAATAGACAGCTCTTCAGCTCGTGGACCAAGCGATCCGCTTTCGGGAACGACAGACGCGAAACAGAAGATTAAGAAGCCGCAGCAGAAGCTTTTGTTTACTGTCAAGCCAGGGGGAATTGCAGGCTATCTATGTGAGTGCTCGAGTCATCTCAGAAACCAAATATGCCTCATTGTATTCAGCTTCCTTATGTAACGCTGCATCCTATGTTGACATAACATCGAAGACGGATACTTACGTTGGGTTCCTGTCTTCTCATGCACTGGAGCGGATTCTTGAGAAGAGGCCTATCGTGCAATTGACGCTTGCGAAACGTCTCATCTCTATGCTTTCTCCCCTAAGTAGGCTTGTATTACCTAGATACTGGCTACGTCTTACACTGACTCTCCTAGTTCTTCACATCGATGCCTCCCTGGACTGGATGCAAGTCGATGCAGGACAAGTTTTGTGGCGGCCTGAGGATGTTAGCGACAGCTTCTACATCGTCATTAATGGTCGTCTCAGGGCAATAACAGAATCAGAAACTGGTGCCGTTACCATTGTAGGGGAGTACGGCCAAGGAGACACCGTCGGTGAATTGGATGTTATCACCAGCTCCCCGCGCAGAAACACAGTCCATGCAATTCGTGACACCGAACTCATCCGGATGCCCCAAACACTCTTCAATGCTATTTCAGCCAGGTAAGTTCGCAGATAGGCTTCAACTTCTATCTTAATTACTCTCATTTCTCGCAGGAATCCCCAAACTACTGCCCAGTAAGTTGCAAGATCGTCAGAGGATTTGCAATCTTAGACAGTTTATTTCAGACTCTTGCGGATGATCGCTTCTCGGGTCAGAGACGAGGTGGACTCTTCGAGCAATGCACAGGCTCGAAATCCGACAGCCGAGCTTGGACACAACAACACAAACCTAAAAACCGTCGCCATTTTGCCAGTCTCCAGAAGTGTGCCAATCGATGCGTTTGCTCGCAAACTCCAGGTAGCACTTGAAGGGATTGGTGCCTCCACGTCTTTCCTCAATCAGGCATCCATTTCCAGCCACCTCGGACGACATGCCTTTACCCGAATGGGAAAGCTTAAGGTTTGTCTTGTCTGACTAGGTGGTTTACTAAGTGAATCACTAATCAAACATACCAGGCAGCGGGATGGCTTGCCGACCAAGAACAGAAGTATCGCACTGTGCTCTATGTCGCGGACTCACCAGTCAATAGTTCCTGGACTCAAACATGCATCCGGCAGGCTGACTTTGTAATGATTGTCGGCATGGGTGATGACCCGAGTCTGGGAGAATATGAACGGATGTTGCTGTCGATGAAGACGACAGCTAGGAAAGAGTTGATCTTATTGCACCCAGACCGATCGGTTGTTCCTGGATCCACTCGTGAATGGCTCAAAGTAGGCACCCATCTTCACCTCATCTCTTAATTGTTTATCGTGGCATAGAATCGACCATGGGTACACCGACATATACACGTTGAACTTCCAGTATGTTCCTTTCTTACGGCTTCTGGCTTCGTAACATCTATCAACCTGATATCGGGTCAATGTTTCATCAACTAGGGTCTAGTCCTACCGATATCGAAGTCAGCGACTTTCCCAAAGAATCCAGATGCCGTGACTGCTCTGAGAAACCTGAAAGATAAAGTCGAAAGCGGGATACGAAAGTATCGCGGAGGAGTTGCAGATATCCGTCCACAACATCTGCCGCATATCAATGATTTTTCTCGACTTGCGAGGAGAATATGCGGGAAATCTATCGGCCTTGTATTGGGAGGCGGTGGTGCTCGTGGTATTTCACATTTGGTATGTCGTCAGTCTCATATGCAGAGATGTTATCGTAAACATCATCATATCAGGGCTTGATTCGTGCGCTGGAGGAGTACGAGATACCTATTGACCACATCGCAGGTGGGGAACGAGTACATTATGGATATGTTCTACACGAAGTTAACATTCGATGCACAAGGTACAAGCATTGGCGCATTCGTCGGTGGGCTTTACGCGCGTGAAGGAGATATCATATCTAGCTCGGGCCGAGCAAAGCAATTCAGTGGGAGAATGGGTAATATATGGAGGATGCTTTCCGATGTGACATATCCTATTGTCGCTTACACTACGGTATAATTCTCGTCTATTCTTCATCGCTGCCATTTACAGCTCAAGATGTTTAGGGCCATGAATTCAACCGGTCGATCTTCAAAGTAGCTTCGCATTATTTTTTTAAAGCTTGGGACAGCCTAACCCTTTCATAGGCCTTCTATGATCTTCACATAGAAGACATGTGGCTGCCGTACTTCTGCAACACCACAAATATCATTACTTCACGTATGGAGATTCATGAGACCGGCTACGCATGGAGATTTATCCGTGAGCCTTATTTTTCTAGGCTACATATAAAACGTCACAACTCAACGGTACCATATAGGTGCTTCGATGACATTGGTGGGTCTTTTGCCACCTTTATGTAATAATGGGAGTCTTTTAGTGGATGGTGGCTACAGTGAGTCATGAATATAAGTGGAAACCAATATTTTCTGACACAATTATAGTTGACAACCTTCCAGTATGATGTGCTCGATTCCGGTTCAAATATGAGGCTCTGACAAGGAATCCAGGTGTCGACGATGTTTTCCATGGGTGCTAGTGTGGTGTTTGCATGCGATGTCGGCTCTGTAAGTGCCTTTCCTTCAGCCATTGACCCGCACCCCCTGAATGCTTGCCCAAGTTGGATGATAATTCTCCCAGAAATTTTGGGGATACCGTCTCGGGCTGGTGGCTTCTTATTAACAGATGGAACCCGTTTTCGAATGCCAGACATGTGCCAGCCATCCCTGAAATTCAGAGTCGACTAGCATAGTTCGTCAACTAGTTTCTTCTTCTTCTTGATCTTTCTCTGATATATTTGCAGTGTTTCAAGTGTGAAGACTCTCGAAGATGCAAAGGTGGCAAACGGTTGCCTGTACATCCAAATGCCTCTGCATGAGGTGAACGATCTGGCTTCGCAAATCGTGAATCGTTTATTGAACAGTAATGTTTGCACAGTATGGGACTCTCCAATTTGGGAAATTTGAAGAGATCCAGCAGAAGGGATACAAGGCTGCGATGGAGATTCTGCAGAAATTGGACGAAGAAGGCAGGCTTCCCTCCCCATATATCGACGGTGGTGAGGTATTGAGCAACGGGAGGAAGAAAGGTCGCAGTGCGCGACGTAACTCGATCTGATCATAATACACGACGTAGGTCAACTCGGATTCAACTCCGAGTCCATGGCAAGTCTGCCGTGCTTCATTGGATTGGGCTGGACCCGCAACAGGTCTTTCATTGTGTCTGACGAGCTCAACGTCGCCATATCATCTATTTCGCAGTACGCAGTAGCTATGCATGTAAATAGTATCTCAAGTAATCGACTAGTGCACCAGATTCGATGCATTCCCCCCGGCGTCCGGGCCGGACAATTTACCTGAGCAATGGTCATTTCACGTTAGCAGTGATAGCGACACTCATGACGTCTGAGCCCGACAACCATACAACATCATCAGAGTCTCTAATCGACGTTAACCTTCTCCAGGAAATCGCAAAGAAGGCCCTTGTTGATGCACTAAACTCGGTTAGCCGCGATGCTGTCTCGAAGAAGCCCCGTCTGAACATTGACTAGGTCAATGGTGCGAAAACATTGGTGCTGGATGCTTCGCTCGCAGGGCCTCTTGGACTCGTGGCAGAGGTATCGCTGCTGAAGGTAAAGATGATCCTTTTGCTGTAAGAATTGTACGTATCACGTTGTAATGCAGCACCATGGAGTGGACAAAATGTTTTGGCTTGAGCCTGGCGCACTATCTTCCACCACTTCAAACATCGTGTATCTATGTCGGCCTCTGATAAAGTACGTCAAAATCATTTCTGGTATGTCCATGCCGCCCTTCTACATGCATCTATGTTGAATCTTCCAGACCATATCAAGCGACACACGAAGGAATCGCGAAAACATACATATACCCTACTTCTTGTTCCAAGAGTATCAACACTTGTCACCCAGATACTCGAGGAGGAAGGTGTTTTGGGGGATGTGACGATATCGGCTTACAATCTACAGTTCATACCCCTGGCGGAAGACGTGATATCCTTGGAGTATGACTATGCATTTAAAGACCTATGGGTGGTGTGTTCATCCTCTAAGAAGTTTTGCACAAACTAAGAATTAAAAGGACGGAGATGAAACTGTTATATACGACTCAGCGCAAGCTTTGACCACGTTCCAGAAGTTATATGGACTGTTTCCGCGAATAGTTGGGAAGGGTGACTGCGCTGCTGTGAGTGCGACCTTACCTCTTTTTGCGCTGCTCTGAACATTGTTTAGCGCTTAGCCACTCTATTAACTCGCGAGACCCCGAAGTCCTCAAACACATCATCCCCAGAAACACTGTTAACGCCATCGGAAAGAATCGATTCCCTGATAGTCTTGGATCGGCGCGTCGACATGATCACTCCCCTTCTCACGCAACTCACATACGAGGGCCTTATTGACGAACTCATTGGTATCAAGAACTGTGCGTGATCAAGGATTATTATAGCTAGACATCAATTAACGCAAATGTATGTTTCATCAGCCAGTGTGGAGCTCCCTGCATCCCTTTTGTCACCGCCCACACCAGCACCTGCAAACGCTGCTGGATCTTCCACTTCCTCTGCCACTTCAAATACTCCAGTAATTTCTTTAAAGAAAGAGAGCAGGAAAAAGCATCATCTGACGACCACAACCGATCCACTTTTCGCTGAACTCAGAGACCTGAACTTCTCTTCTGTCGGCAGGAAACTCAATAGAGTAGCTCGCAGGCTGGATGATAATTATAAGGTCAGCCAAATCATTTCAGTCAATCACTTGCTGACCATATTCAACCCCTCAAGACTAATCTCCAGTCAAAGACCGTCGCTCAGTTACGCGACTTCGTTGGTAAACTCGGTGGCCTCCAAACCGAGCACCAGGCTCTCAGGCTTCGTAAGCACCCAGTTCCTGTTTGATTTCCCCATGTCAAACTTTACATTTCAATGTAGACACAGGTCTTTCTGAGTTACTCGTCCCTATGACCCGCACGGAGCATTTCAATAAATCTCTTGAAATCCAGCAAAGCAAGTTTTGCCCACATCATTCTATTTCATTCTATTCTGACCATATCAAAAGACCTCCTTGCTTCTTATGAAGTTTCCGCTCAAGTGACCGCCATTGAGGAGATGATAGCGCAAGGCGCAGACATTCAGACCGTTCTCAGACTGTTATGTCTTGCTAGCATCACAGCTGGTGGCATCAAAGCGAAAGTTCTTGAAAACATCAAGCGAGAGGTATTGCAGGTATATTCTGATCCTCTTCGCTTGTGTCCGTGGTCTGATCTCTGCATTACTATTGCAGACGTATGGGTATAATTTTCTACCACTGTTGCTTTCCCTAGCATCCCCACCGCTTGGTATTCTGGTACCTATCCCACTGCCTCCGTCAGCACATGCAGGCCTGGCTGCTTTGAAATACCCATTTACCACAATCCGAAAATCTCTCCGCTTGCTGATTGATGACACCCCTGAAGCTCTAGATGAAGTTGAGAACGACATCAGCTTTGTGTATTCGGGATATGCGCCCATCAGCGTCCGTCTAGTACAATGTGTAGCACAAAAAGGTGGTGTCATCAGCAACCCTGCGGAGAAAGGCGTGGCAGAGGTCGCAGATGGGAACCGTCCTGCATCACAGGAACAAGTTCAAGCGCATCCGATTGTTGGCTGGAAAGGATTTGAAGACGTGGTAGCCACGATTCCAGGAGAAACATTTGACATTGTGCAGAGAGGTTTTGGCAGCAAAGCACCTACAATTGCCTCGTTGCGTAAGTTCTGCGTTAGTCATCCCGTAGGCTTGCCGCTGAAATTTTCCAGTCCAACCGCTGGAGAAATCGACTACCACGGTCGTGTTCTTCCTGGGAGGGTGCACTTACACCGAAATTGCTGCATTAAGATGGGTAGGCCGGCAAAACAGAGGCAAGTTCCTCTATCGGGAAAGAACGATTGGTCACTGATTTGTCCTTGATAAAGGTCGTAAATTTTTAGTAGTCACCACAGGTATAATCAGCGGCGCAAGTATTATCGATAGCATCTCAGGTCTGGGCAAGTCGGCTGTGGGATCCAAGGCCGCTGGTATTTGAAGAGTTGGAGTACCTGCGAATTTTAGCGATGCATGAGATATTCGATGCAGAAATGGAGATGATTCTATTCTCACCGCCACATGGTTGACACATCTTTCCAACTCCTGGTTAACATGCTGGTCTTCAAAAATATGATCTCGATTCCTGTTCAACCAGCCGAATCGCAGACGCGACGCGTTTGTTTGTTTGGTTACGGATCCGTGCGTTTTCGGACGGCCCCCAGACACACGCAGAAAGCGCCACATACTTAGCAACAGGCAGTCACAGTGCTCATCGTCATTTAAGGATAGTTCTGCGTCTTCTATCAATCCTTGATAAGCGAAATACATATCTGGACTGTCGTGCCAGAACATCTTCGTTCGTTTCCAGCTTTGACTCGAGTTTTCAATACTAAGCCAGCTGCAGGGTCCAGAATGCCATAGCGGTTCATATGTCTCCAAGCTGGGGTCCTCACCTCCAATTCACATTTGGTCAACTCCATCACTGGTCACCGGTCACCCCTGGCACTCTGGGGTTGAAGGTTGAAGGCCTGGTCTCAGCCGAGGCTTGGTGCCGTATATTATTGAGCTTTTCCACTCTTTTCCATCGCTTGAATGCTCGGAATCCTTACATTCAAGTTATCTTCGCGGAGTCGGATCGTAAATTTTCATGCTTCTCCGTGACTTCATCCACTGCTTTCAACATGTATGTAAGTAATTTCCGCCCCGGGAGGGTGCATGCCGATGACTGGCGGTAAATGATCCCAACAGGGTGATCGGGGGCCAGCCTTGTTATTACGATCGAAGCCCTGTCAGTTGAATGGCCTCAAGTATAAGTTCCGCTTGAACCAAAATGAGGCTCTGAACCTTTTCCTCAAGCCACCACCCCGTTTCAGCGTTTTTGTGGTTTTTGCTTTGTAACAATCGCGGTGAGTATCCTCCTCTATTTTTCTTTGTAGGAACTCTAGACGAAACGTGCGACGCGTTTCTGGTGTATAAGCAGTCCATTTCAACCACAGCGAAAGACTGACTTATTGTGTGCTTCACTTCCCTCTCAGCTCCAGTCCACCATACACGCTCTTTAGAAATGGCCCCTCGATCTGCGACAAAGGCTGCGGCCGAAAAACCTGCAAAGAAGAGTGCGCTGCTGTTTTCGTGACTGACTCGACCGCGATTTTGACATCTATTTCGCTTCCTCTCTTATTCAGCAAAGTCGTCCGGGGGTGTAGGTGGTAAGAAGAAGCTCACGGCATTCAACAAGTTCATGGTCAGTAGTCCCATGACGAAGTCGATTTTTCTCTCACACTTTTCGCCATATTTTTCAGCAGACGGAAATGGCGCGCCTCAAGGAGGATGAACCTGACATCACGCACAAAGACAGGTATCTGAGCACTCTCACTGACTTCATAACGCGAATTCGTTGACATCGTCTCCCAGGTTTAAATTAGCAACGTCGAACTGGAAGACTGCGAAGGAAAACCCAAACAAAGTTGTCGTTTAACTCGTATTTTGGCCCTCCAGCATCTAGAGATACAGTACCACCACGATCAACACACCGCCTTCCTCCCTAAATTATGATTTTTCAAGTTCGCTGTCATTTCAATATGCTTCCTCATTGCTGTCTGATTTATATGTTATTATTCTACCATACACACACATCCAGTACATTCTACCTTGTTTTATATTGTGGTCAACTACTATTCTTTTGGTGATCTTTGAGCGATTGCGCATGTCCTGAAAACCT
>JABCKG010000222.1:0-18429 GCA_018851835.1 Hypsizygus ulmarius | reverse complement strand
GCACTTCCTGGGGTTTGCCGAATCCAAAAATTCGACACGGCGGTCACTGGTCACACCGCCTGTCGAATTGATCGAATATTCTCTGCACGACGAACGTGAGTGAAGGAGATCTCCGGCAGGATTAAAACTCCGTTTCAGACTGCAATGCTGCTAGCGTTTCGAGGTGTCCTGCTACAGAACTTGTTACAACTTTTTGTAGCGTGTGAACTATTTCAGTTTTGTAACAGCTGTTTTTAAACAGCTGTTGCGTTTACTTTGAAAACCCCCTAATGACTAAGTATGTACGAGACTCTCAGGGGGCGCTGAGTTAGCACGAGTCAACCACACCGGGGTGGCTACTTTCAGCGCTCGACAAATATGATCATCACCTCGATGTTCCTCCTGCGTGCTACGAATGGCTTTTCACCCTTACTAGTTAATCTTAATCTGATGATCAATTTCAAGGACGTTTTTAACCTATTCAAGGGCCTCTAGGTGCTGAAATGATTCCAGTCATCGATATCCGAAACCTTCATCCACGAGACCTTCATTGCGCTATAAACTCCGTGACAGAGAGAACGGTATCTGAATTTGAGACCTTTAAATGTAGAAACCATGGTGAAATCTTTATTGCAAGAGTATACACAATGGCACCTGCTGAGCGTACGTGATGTTTCCCTTGATTGTCTTCAAATTGACACAATTTTCATCAATGGATCTTTCCAGTGTCCAATCAGTACAAACGCATCTTGGTTGTCGACGGAGGTGGCTACCGTGGTCTTGGTTCCCTCATGGTGATCGATAGTATCATGAAAGCCGTTGTATCCCGCTCCCGAAAGCATCATTTGCCATGCGAAGTCTTCGATCTCATTTCCGGGACATCCACAGGTGGTCTCATAGCTATTTTGCTCGGTCGTCTGGGTTTGGACTGTGCCACAGCTATCCAAATATACAAAGACCTGGCGATCTCCGTTTGCGGAACTGATGAACAAGCATTTTGGGGGAAGCTTCTCCATTCGATTGATAGTGGTCTCGATGCGAAACCATACGAGGATGCGCTTGCTTTCATTGTTCAGAAATATGCCGGAGTCGTAGACACGCCTATGAGGCTAATGAATGGTGGCCAAGATGTCGTGAACCACGAAACCACCAATGTACGTCCCTGTTTATCGCTATATTCCAGGGAACATTAAATAATTCCTTTTCAGACTTTCGTCACCGTGACGTCGGATGCACCAGAATACAACAATCGTACTCATTGTATACGATCCTATCCGTCGAAAGTTCGACCTCCACCACCCTCTGACCATCAATGGCTAATCCGAGAAGCTGCTCGTGGCACTGTTGCGTCCAGATTTTTTATGTCACCGCTGTTCGTCTCCAAATATGCCTATCGTGATGCAGGATTTGCGGGATTCAACAACCCTACCGAGTTGGTTCCTAATGAGATCCAGGAGCTATGGCCGGACGAACAAAGCCATGTTATTGTCAGTGTTGGATCTGGACTGACTGGTTTGGCGCTGCCCAATCCTCGCCGAGATGGGGCTGTTACCGACCAATTCGCAAACGATTTCGTTGACAAGATCATCTCCAAACTACCCTCTTCAATTCGCGATGATGATGCTTTGAGGCGGAATGCATTGTTTCTTGTCAAGCAATTCGTGACTTTGTTTCTGGATACCGAAATCACGCATGCCCAAATCGTTCAGAAGTTTTCAACCAAGTCCGTAATTTCTCTCATCTAGCTCTTATGTTACTGAGGCTTCTTCAGAGGGACCTACGTCCGCATCAATCCTCCGCTAGGTATTTCGGAGATGGACTTGGTTGACTGTTTCCATGTCGATCTGGTGGAGAGCACAGTCAGAAACTGGTTGCAGAGTCAGGGAAGGGCCTATATAACCGACATTGCAGTCAGTCTTGTAGACCTCAATACCCAACCGCTCAAAGCGGATGAAGCCTCGCTCATTGTGCCGCCGACTCCTCCACCGAATTCTGTTAACCGCGGATACAACCCCCAACTCGACGAACGCCGGCCCGACAATATTTTAGATTATCTGAAGTGAAGATCTTTAACTTTTGCCAACCGATGCATTCTTGATTCGCTTACCCTTTTCGTTTCGAAGGAATTACCATGTCTTTTTCGTAATCGATGATTCAGGCTCAGTAAGTGCTCCTTTGTTATATGTCCTTTCCCTTTTCTGACTATATTCATCAGATGCGCGGCGACAGGTGGTTGGAAGCTCGTGATGCCCTTTTAGAAATCGCAGAACATGCCCTCAAACAAAACGTCTCGGAGATCGATTTGATGTTTTTTAACAATGCTTCGGTTTATCGAGACCTCAAGGTATCAATCGATGCTCACTTTTTGAACTTAAGCAAGGCTAATATTCCAGTTTAGGGCGCAACAGCCGTCGAAGATATATTCAGGGTCGTGGAACCCGACGGTTTGTCTCCATTCTGATCAACAGTGCATATGAAGATGAAATATTTTTGCGATGCAGGACTCACACCCACTGCAGCAACTTTACGAAGAGTACTCGATGAGCACATCGCAAGACTCGATCGAGCTATCAACAAGCCTGAATATCACACTGTCCGGCCGTTGGACATCATCGTTCTTACTGATGGTGTACCAAGTGGGTCATGGAAATCTCTACAGTCCGTCATCTCATTCATTTTTTCAGGTGACGACCCGAAGGCTGTCCTCGTTGATTCTGTTGCACGTATGAAATCATCAAAGCACCATCCCAACGCTGTGGGGGTTCAAATAGTACAGATAGGAGACGAACATGATGCTATCCCTGTTCTCGAAAGCCTCACACATGGTGATGTCGGCGTATGTTCCGTTTGACGACAATACCAAATCTTCAGACTGACTCGTTTGGCAGAGCATCGTGGATACTGTCCCTTACGATGGGAGGCTCACTCCTCAGAAGCTGGAGAGGATTCTCTTAGGGGGTCTCCACCCAAATATCCGTGCCATGGTTGCAGCTTAAAAAGAACAATAACGGGCTTTTCTGTCAACATCTATGCCCATGTATTCTACTACTCCCCTTTTTACGTTGAATTAGCTGCAGGGCGAACAGCCTCGTGTCTCATTGCCTTTTACATGTCGTTTCTCCCCTCAGCACAGGGGCACGCCAAACTCATGTGGCGTGGGCCAGTCTGATCAAACATGCAGCCAATCACTTTCAAAGTACGTAGTCCGTCATGCGTCAACACCCATAACGGCTGTCATTGACTAAACTCATGTTCTGCGACCTCAAGTACCTTGACACGCAGCATGCGACGTACACTCGATATCCTTGTGTATCTTTTGATGCAGGCTGATACAATGGACCAATCGGCTTCTTAGGGTACGCGACACACTGTTGTCGTGAGGTGCTTGCTTGCTTGTGAGCATGCAGAAATGCTTTTTTCTTCCGCATCTTAAGGAGGTTCACGAGAACTTGGATCCACAAAGAAATGCGCCGACTCTTGTATTTTGCGAGCGCCGTCATTTTCCAGCTCTATCAAGCATCGGACGCCTATGGAACTTCAACACAGACAAGGTGTCTTCAATTGTTTCTGCCAAATGGCACTACGTCGGTGACTCGACTCACGACTAATGGCGAGCTGATTTCAATGACTGTGTCGAACCTGACTCCGCTATACGCTCCCTGTGGAACGGATTGGACGACAGTCCGCGAGACGATCACAGTGGTCGCAGCTGAATGTAACGAAACTCAGACCCGTGATGAGCCCCGCTTGACCTCCTTCATTGAAGGAGTGCCGGCATCTGAAAAGCCAACCTGCCTGGTTTTAACGAGTCCTCCTGTGCGTATATGTACATATAGCTTCATGGATTACACTGGCTTACACGCTTGTGCTATAGACTAGTACACCCTCCGTGACCTTCACGCCACCTAGCATTTCAGATACTCTAACCTCCCCGCCAGTCACCGTTACGACCATCCCCGCCAAGTCTGCATTGCCCGCGGACACACTTGTTCCTCCAGAGATAATGGACACAATAAGCAACACCACAGATACGACTCGTGTGGTCACGGAAGAGACGCTCGCACTGCCAGATATCCGTCCTGATTCCATTCCCACCCATCTGGATATCGCAGAGGAGACCATTACGCCTCCGACTGTACCAGAGCCTAGAACCACTCCTACAGATTCTATTCTTACGCCTCTCGAGACCATAGAGTCAGATACCTACGTCCCCACGGATATCCTCACACCACCCATGATATCAGAATCGACCGCCCCTAAACCGCAAGAGACAACGGATTTGACAGCGACTCCAACAGATCTCACTCTTATACCTCCTGAAATCATCGAGGACACTCTCACACCGCCTCAAATTACAGAGTCGACGGCGACTCTGACGGCCGTTGATGAGATCTCCGTAATGGTGCCCCAAATCACTGGAACTACAAGTGTTGGTGAATCCACTCGCACTCCACAGCTCACTGAAGATACACTTCTTCCGCCACTGCAGGTCTTGGAAACACCGCCTATCAAATCCATTCTCATTACCCAGGCAGTGACTGAGGGGGTCTCACTACCGATGCCTCATACGATGCATACGCCTTCAGGGATTGCTGAAGAGACACTCATAACGGACGATACTATTACTTCGCCAGAGATAATGGAGTACACCAGGCCCCCGGAGCCTATTCTTACTCCCCCCATCATTGCAGAAGAAACTCTTATTCCTCCGGAGATCACAGAACCCAGCCCCATCGAATCCACTCTCATCCCTCCAGATGTCATCGAGGAGCTGCTCATGCCTCTCGAAGTGCCTCCCGGTAATACCACCGATTCCAGCCCTACCCCTCCTACGACCACTCATTATATTCGTACTGCTTCCGATTCTACCCTTATGCCGCCTGTGGTTACCAGAACCACGGAACCCACCGCCGTCCAGCCCCTCCCGCATTGTATTCCTGTCACCGTTGTTGCTGAATGTTCTCCAAGTACAACGACACGTACGATCACTCGTGTTCAAGCGTCGGCGTGGAAGACGAAGACTGTCACCGTTCCTCATATAGTAACGATCTCCGCCGGAACTACAATTACACCATCGACTGTCACCATCGCAAACACCACCATAACAGAGTGTGGCGCATGTGAAGTAACGGAAGCGCCGTAATGCAGCTAGACTGCGTCGTCATAAACCATCATAAACATAACATTGCTTTCTCAATGATGGATAGGTTTGATTGTGTCTCAGCCCCTTGCGTCTGACGCGAAAAATATGACATTGGTTTCTCTATTCGAGCCAAGGTTGTCATTTGCGAAAGCAGCCTGATTGTGGCGGTCTATATATATTATGCCAAAGTTTTCAAAATGAGATGTAATCTTTGGAATCATCTGTTTTGACTCTTATCAGATCAGATCGAACATGAAGCTACATTGATGATTGACCTTGCATTTGACATCTTGCAACGCTTGAAATGATCGTAAGACCAAGTTCATTCCGCAGCGTTCTGATGAACCTTTCGAAATTACGCAGCAATTATTGGTTTAATGCATATCTTAGGTTCATTTTAATGATCATGAAAGTCACTTGTAATATTCTCTGCAGATACTCAGGGTAGCTAAAACAGGTGAACATAGTGAGCAACTGCGTCGCAACGTCAGGCGAATGAGGTACAATTACATACCTGATCATGATGAGAGACTGTTGTTGGGGCTCAGTGGTTGGACGGTTTAATTGTGTCACTGAAGTTTGACCTACTACACTGCACTTGAGTACAGCTCTGTACAGATGTAGGTTAAGTATAGGCTATCCTCATTCTTAAGTTCGAGGGGTTTCTTCATTTTCAACACATCCTTGAATGTATGCATATTCGTTTATATGTATCAGACTTCCGCCTCCTGCACATGGACCACAGGGTTCTTCTCGAACTCGTCAGAATCTGCATTGCTTCCGATTTCTCGTGCTGCTGAGTCGATGTTTGGCACAGGCCCGGTGAACCAGTGCACGCCACCATATTTAGGGAGGTAATACCAGGCGACGGAGAAGATCATGATACCACCGAGAACGACTACAGTATAGTTCATGTCCTGAGTGGTCGTTTGTGGCATAGCGGGGAAGAAAAAGACGATGGACACGAATATCATGAACAAGACGGATAACGCCGCGACGGGCAAACTCTGCCAATGAAGGATAATCAGCGCCAGAACAGACGATTAAACATTGTTCGCACGTAAATCCCGAGATTGAATGGACCGGGCTTGAAATCATTAGTGCCCAAGAATCGAGCACCGATGGGAATAGCATAGGCGACATATAACGCTGTTACGGAGATGGCAAAGACGGAGTTGATAGCTTGCTCGCCGGCAAAAACAAGAAGCCCAAGGAACATGGAGAGGGCGGCGACAAACCAGACAGTGTTGACGGGTGTTCCTGTGTAGCCGTTCATGCGGTACAACCAGCCGGAGAAAGGTAGTGCTATATTAAGAATGTTAAGCATTGAACTGTACTTCTGAAGTTAAGCCATACCTGAATCACGGCTGAATGCGAAGGTTTGACGGCTGGCAGCTAAAAGCTGTACCATACCAAGTGAGTACTAGGGGAACAGCCGACATACCTAACAGAATCAAGCCTACCATGCTGGAACCCATCATGTACCTACATCACAACAATCAAGTGAGTGAAAAGAAGCAAAGATCAAACAAAGACATACTGCACGAGGACGACGATAGCCCAGATAGCCAAGGTCCCCCTTCGCCCGAAACTATGGAAGAATATCTCAGCCATCGGGTTAGGGCTGTCATACAGCAACTGGAGATCTGTCCCCATGCAGAATGCCAGAGCCACATTGATAGCTATGAATCGCGATAGGCAGGTGTGACCTCAGTAGATAAGGAAACGCTGTGATATATCAATGATGACTTACCCCACCCGAGAACGCCAGCAATCCCGATGGCAAGTACAATAGCCCACGGGACAGCGACCGCCGCGTTAGATGCCTCCTCGCTGATATGGACACTTGAGTCGAATGAGCCTGACATGAAATGGTCAGTGTGAACTTGTATTCGAAGGCAATACACGGAACTGACAAATAGTCCAGAGTGGGGCGAGGAAACTCAGGATAAATGCATATCCATCTGTCCATCCGTTCACTTATGGGGATCATTAGATGCGTGCTAGAAGAAGAACGAACAAATCACAGTACAGTTAGTGAAATCAACCAACGCGAACTTCGCTGTATTTTTGAATTCCGACGGAGTAGCAATAGGCAGGGCTACGATAACCGCCAAGCACAGTCTAAAAATTATTGGTAAGATAGCTGCTTTGTGGACTGAAAGAGAACAATCATACTCACATAACGTTCAGGATGACATATACAGTCTGAAGACGCGCGAGAACGGTTGTTCCAAGACAATAAAGCACAGCGTGCGTTACGACAACGGCAAAATAGACACCGCTGAGTTATCCGCGTCAGAATAGTGGAAGAATTAAATCGATGAAACACCTACAATGTTTGCGCAGATGTCCCCTCGAAGGTATCTCCAGAACCAATAGTCGCTGCTGCCATTATTTGGATTGCGCATCCCCAGTCAATAGAGGCAACAGCAGCGACTGAACCAATCGTGTTAGCATCTAAACAGTCGAAAAATTACAGAGTTTCATATGATGGTTAAATGAAGAGTGAAGAGCATACATCCGACGATCCACGAGAGGAGATTACGCCACCGCGGAGATGAAAGACTATAGGACCAGAAATACAACTAGCGTGACGAGTTCAGTCAGATAAAAGAACAGGAAATGGTAGGACGGTATGCACTCCTCCTGAAGTCGGTGCAGCTGAGGCTAATTCTGCTAACGACATTCCAACCAACAAGATGAAAAAACTCGCCACGGCCCACTGGAGGTATGTTAGCAGAGATTATGCTATGAATGGTCGCATAACACTCCAGAGGTTTCTCTAAAACTCACACCCCAGACCATAGCTGGCCCTCCGCCATTAGGCAACGAATAGAAGAGCACCGATGCTATTGATGGCAGCAGGCCAATGATAGAAAACGCGATTCCAAATACCTGCGAGCCACGAGTCAGTCAAAGTATAAACCATACCATAGCGCCACGTACCTCAAGTGGAGTGAAGGCACGCTTGAACTCCTGCTTATATCCGAGAGATGCAAGCAGCTCTTCGTCCATCTGCCGGACCATGTTACTATCGACGGCCTTGGGGGCTTTTTCGGCCATCGCGGGTGAGTCTGAGCGCTTGCGTGGTCGAAGCACTTGGAAGGCACAGATATAGCAGCGTTATAGGCAATCTGACCTATTTCTTGATGGAGATAAGAAGCCCATGGCTGCTTCCGAGAAGGTAGTGCACACGATATGTGAGGTCCTGTGGCAGATACAGAAGATAAAGAGATATAAGTGTATTCTCACCTAACATTTGTGATCAGGAGAGAGATAATAATGAGTTAATTGGACTGAATACTAGACATATCTCAGTCAAAGATAGGCATAGCAGGCACAGCGAGTTTATGGATTTGAAAGGCCATCGGTAGTCTTCTGGTATCAAGATCAAAAGGGTGCACCTGCCGCAGTACTGTCCGAAGGCGTCCCGCGGCTGCAAACGCGTTATCACTGCAGTGTAAGTTAGTACTCTGTACCGCAGTTCGACTCACGCGTCGCGCATGAACCGTCGGGTCACATGATAGACATGCCGTCACGGACCGTAACCAGGTCACAGTCCTCCTCGGACGTGTCCTCACACTTTCACGCCATGTCTGAAATCCTATATCGACCGTACTCAGGCGAAGCTGACCTTCCCAATGTTATGGAACTTGTGCAAAGCGAGCTCAGCGAGCCGTACGTAATCTATACGTTTCGTTATTTTCTGCACCATTGGTAAGTGTTATCTTCATGCACACGACCACATTTCGTTCATCGATGCTGAGCAATGTCTTAACATACAGGCCTCATCTCTCTTTTATCGTACGTATCGTACCATCGTGGTCGTAGAATAATGCTCTGATACAATCATATCACCAGGCCCATTCGACAGACGATCCGAACCCCATAGGTGTCATCGTATGCAAGCAGAGCATACACAGAGGTCGCGCAAATAGAGGGTATATTGCCATGCTTAGTGTGAGTAAAGATTGGCGCAAACGTGGAATAGGTTCGTCACCCCTTCCACCCTCTTTCGCATCCTCACACAAGTGTCTTAGTTCAAGGGAAACACCTCTGGTGCGGACTCTATTTTTTCCCCTTTGTTTTCCTTTAGCTAGCTCTCTCGTACGAAGTTCAATTGAGGCAATGAAGGAAGATGGCGTGGATGAGGTCAGTTTCTCGAAGCTGTAGTGTGTTTTCTTATGTCCGCGCTAATATCATTATTTCGCTTCCTCTGCAGATCGTTCTCGAAACGGAGTACGACAATCATGCTGCTCTCTCGCTTTATGAATCGCTTGGTTTCATCCGCGAAAAGCGACTGCATCGATTCTACCTGAATGGCAAGGACGCGTTCCGGCTTGTCCTGCCTGTACCCCACTCGTACTCCGATGACAGCTCTGATACGAGTGGTTCATCACCGCCACCGTCGTCGTTCAGTGCCTTGAGGCGCCGATCGCCCTACCGCGCGATTCGTGTATCGCCATATTCCGATGAAGATGACGACGATGAGGTATCTGGTCGTTAATTTTCCCGATGCTTTATGAAGGTTGCTGTAGCACCTTGTAGGACTTATTGTTCTTATTACCATACTCTCATACCGTTCCCCATATCGTATTACCTGTATTTATCGTGTACCCATGTGTGCCATAGTCTGTAGTAGTCAATGATGTTCTCATTATCTCCGCTCCATCCTTGCGACCGGCTCCCTGTCTCTGTCTTAGTCTATGGTGGCCCACCTTTCCCATTTCTTTAAGGACCATGTCTTTGCGGAGATTAGGACAAAATTCAGATTGTCTCTGCTTCTACGCCTGTTGGGAAGGCATAAGAACGACGATCAAACTTTTCAAAGTTCACTTCATTAGACGTGCTTGATAAATAATTCATTTCCTTTGAGCGGCAGCGGATGCAAAACAAGTGGCGAGGTAAAGACTTCTAAGTAAGTTATTGGAATACAATAGTGTGATCGAACTTGAAAGCGACCCTCTTTTCCTGCTGCGACCTCCTCATGAGGGACGATTCATAGTAGTGTGTATGTGTCTGTGCTATGTAGGGATATTATTCGCCACCCGAAATCGCCGCCACTCAACGTCCTGATGATGCGTACTTGAACCTATAAAACTACAGCTCGTCGTGGTCCCTGAGGGGCTCGTCGTCGCCAGACTTGGCGTCGCCTGCACCGCTCGAGTACAGCTTAGTGGTGATGGGGTTCACAACGCCTTGTACCTCTGCAAGAAAGAGAGCGCGGTCAGTAATGATGCGACTGAACTATCGGGAGTGGCAACATACCAGCCAACTTCTCCTCGAGATCCTCGACACTGGCGGTCTGGCCGTTCTCATCGATCCACTCGGTGGTTTCCTTCACAGTAGCGAGAATGGTCTTCTTATCCTCATCGCTGACCTTGCCACCGAGACCCTCTTGGTCTCCAAGCTGGGCCTTAAGTCCATAAACGAACGACGAGAGGGAGTTGAGCGCCTCAATACGTTTGCGCTGAGCCTCATCCTCCTCAGCAAACTTCTCGGCCTCAGAAACCATACGGTCGATCTCCTCCTGGCTGAGACGACCTTTCTCATTCGTGATCGTGATACTCTCCGATTTACCACTACAAAGGATGAGATTTTAATTATGTCTTGGAAGCGTAAAATAGATTTCACTCACGTTCCCTTATCAGCAGCGGCGACTTTCATGATACCATTGGCGTCGATTTCGAAGGTGACCTCGATCTGCGGAACGCCGCGAGGGGCAGGAGGGATACCGGAAAGTTCAAACTTGCCGAGAAGGTTGTTATCCTTGGTCAATGAACGTTCACCCTCGAACACCTGGATTAGAACAGTCGGTTGGTTATCGGCGGCCGTCGAGAAGCTGTTAAGGAGCATTAGTGCCTGACTGAGACAAAATAGAGGATAACGCACATCTGGCTCTTCTTAGTGGGGATGACCGTGTTACGGGGGATCAACTTGGTGAAGACGCCGCCAGTAGTCTCGATGCCGAGGGTCAAGGGACAGACATCAACCAGAACGACATCAGCGGTTCCTTCAGCGCCAGACAGGATACCACCCTGGACAGCGGCACCGTAGGCGACGGCTTCGTCAGGGTTGATACCTTTGGAGGGCTCCTTCCCACCGAAGAATTCCCTGAGGAGCTGCTGAACCTTGGGAATACGGGTCGATCCACCAACAAGAACAATCTGAGAGTTTGGTTAGTAACGAGGTAATCATCACTTGAACTTAACCATACCTCATCGATGTCCTCCTTCTTGACATTAGCATCTTTCAAAACTTGTTCGACAGGCTTCATCGTCTTGCGGAAGAGGTCCATGTTGAGCTCCTCGAACTTGGCCCGAGTCAAAGTTTCGGAGAAGTCGTTGCCATCCTCGAAGCTTTCAATCTCGAGCTTTGTGCTCTGTTGACTGGAAAGAGTACGCTTGGCCTTCTCGACTTCGCGCTTAAGCTTGCCAAGAGCCCTGAGGTTCTTGCTGACGTCGGTGCCGGTCTTTTTCTTGTACTGCTTGATCATGTATTCTATGACACGGTTGTCGAAATCCTCTCCTCCGAGATGGGTGTCGCCCGCTGTGGCAAGGACCTCGAAAACGCCATCGTCGATGGAGAGGAGGGACACATCGAAGGTACCTCCTCCAAGATCGTAGACGATGATCTGAGATTCACCTCCTTTCTTGTTCAGTCCATAGGCGATGGCAGCGGCGGTGGGTTCGTTGATGATACGGAGGACCTGAAGACCGGCGATAGTACCTGCATCTTTGGTTGCTTGACGTTGGGCATCATTGAAGTCTATAACGGGGGGCATCAGGGAATGCTGTAACGTCGCCAAGTCGCTCGTACTCACAGGCAGGGACTGTGACGACGGCGTGTGTGACTTTCTCTCCAAGGTATGCCTCAGCTGTCTCCTTCATCTTTCCAAGAACCATGGCGCTAATTTCCTCGGCGGACTAAACAAGATGTCAGCGTCGTATATGCAGGAAAAACATGTGCACAACGCACAAAATCGCGGAATTCTCCCTTGTGCTTGACGGTGATGGTAGGCTTTCCGTTCTTCTCAGAAACCTTGAATGGCCAGTGCTTAATGTCGCGCTTAACATCAGGGTCGTTGAGTTTACGACCAATGAGACGTTTGGCGTCAAAGACGGTATTTTCGGGGTTGGAGTGAAAAGCATTCTTGGCACTGTCACCAACACTGAAAGGCAGTCGTCAGTTTTTCGCGAAAGATGCAGGGTGCTTAGCGAGATACTTACAGTCGCTCATCTTCAGTGAAAGAGACCCATGACGGAGTGATTCTGTGGCCCTGGTCGTTGGCGATAATTTCTACCATTCCACCGCGTTGGACACTACATGGAAGGTAAGTTGGAAAAGAAGTGGCAGTATATGCCTGAGACACTCACCCAACACAAGAGTAACTACATGCCAGCACATCAACCATCAGACCATACATAACTTGTGGTGAAAACATGAACGTACGTTGTTCCCAAATCTACATAGGGCGAGTTCGTCAGTTCCGCTCCCCAGCAAGTGGCCGAGTGCTACTTACCGATACCAATAACAGTTCCATATTCCGACTTGGAATCATCTGCTGCCTGGGCAGCGGGGGCCGTGAAACAGGCGAGGGCTACCAGAGCAAAGAAACCTAATGAAAGGGAGGAGAACATGCGCCGTGATTGAGTGCGCGTTGAAGAACGAGCCATGGTGGAGGGACAGAGGTTTGTGAAAAGACGATCAGTTTTGGGGGTCTGCTATTTATTTGAAGGCGAAATTCCAAAACCGTGACGTGTCAGTAGTACGTGGCTGTGTCACGTGATCGTCTCCCACGCCTTTCTCTCCTGGTCCATTCTCGGAAAATTTAGTTCCTCCTCCGTGGAGTCATCCTTGTCCCAACCACTTTTCCATCATGGGGTCCTTTCGTCGACATTGAAAGACGTGGCAGCTTCTTATAAGGCCTGAGATCCCAGTCTTCTACGGGTCCAGCTTTTGGCCAATCATGATTACGCCTTGTTCTCCACATATAGGCTCTTCTGGCAATTCGACTGTTGGTTTTTCGTTGTCCCCTGAAGGCTGCGCTTAGAGAATCATCCCTTTCATCAACTTTGCTGCTGAAACATTGGGTGATTGAAACATAAGGCCTCGCTGATTGCTACTGTATCAGGTCTTGATCCGCACTTTGGTCCCCCATCTTGCAATATTAAATTCTGGTGTCTTCCTCGAGTGAAATTTCTTTTTCCTTTACTGGGTCTGTCAGCCCTCCTCGATACTACCATGGCTTTAAAGATCATTCTACTTCTTGGAAGAAGCTTCATTGATAATCTCTCGCAGGAAGGTCGCACAAAATATCTCATTTTCCAGATTTCTCTAGGATTTCAAACTGGAGTTTCGCGCTGTGAAGGCTTCAGGCCAAGATTGTATGTCCGATTGGCATTGTGGAAGAGAGCATTCTCGACGATGGTGACGGCTTCCACTTCGGTCAGTTCTTGTGATCGAACACTCTCGCTAAGGACCTGATGGGTAATTGAGAAGCATGAATGGTTGAGATCCTTGGTGCGTACCTCATACAACGCTTGCCGTGCTTGGATTGTCCCGAGATAGTACGATTCGGGCCAGAAATGCCCATCCGCTAATATGTATTGTTTATTGCATGGGAGTAAAACTTCGGATGAGGAGATCGACGTACTGGACCACATAATTTTGTTCGTGGGCGCTAGCTCTAAAACTTGACGGATAATGGATCTCTGCCCTTGTCCAGAGAGGAATGGAAAGATCTGAAGACCGAATTGGAAGTCAAATTTTACGTCCAAGGTTGTCAAGTTTAACATGTACCTCCCCAAAATCCAGAAAGACATTCGAGTATACCGCTGTGAGGTAGCCTGCTTCGCGGGTATAGGGATAGGATGAATGAAGTAGGATGAACGTTGTCTTAGGGTACGCCTTGATTGTCGGCTGGAGATGCGCAGGCGACGACAGGATCAAACTAATATCGTTATCCCCAAGACCAGTGTGGAACTGGACTACCCGTCACCTCACATTAACGGTAGTGCGTATGATGTTGGCATGAAACTGCATACCTGGTTTTCCAAATCTGCCTCCAATTGCCAGCGCGACACATACGACATAATCGTTCAAGGCCTTATCCTCCAACCGAACTTTGCTGACCGCACGATAATTCTCGTAGACGCGTTTCAGGGAATTAAGGAGCTCTGGATCATTCAAATGATTATGAAATGTCGCAGAGACGGCCAATCCTGTGCGATAGCACACTACCGACTTATATGCCACGACTTGTGTATCCGACGCACTGGCGGTAAGGCTCGTCGTCAGCGTGTCAAGAAAAAGTGCCAGTGTCTTTGTTAAATCCAGGGGATCTTCAGGCGCGCCAACAGACGTTTTGAAGATGTCCTCCAGGACTTCCTGAGCAGTGAGCGCAGCTTAGAGGAAAGAAAGGCCTTGTGGATGTAAATGACGGCTACCTCGGCTACTGCTTCGATACGAACGACACGACGTGTTTGGCTCTGAGTAAACTGATCGTGCCACGAGATTTCATTTACAACATCCTTGACTCCCAAGCCGTCGTCGATCAAGACGCACTGAATATTGGTGGGATTGAAACACAATTTGCAGAGGTCCAGGTATGCGAGCTCAGATCGCTTGGCTTTAATATCATCCCAGGATGAACTGGCTGGGAGCCCCAAGAGCTCAGCTAGTTGGTGTGTGGCACGATAGCACGCCAAGGTTTGCACAGCGTCTTTGGTGAGAGCGGCGCCTGCCGCTTCTGATATCAGTCCCTCGAAGGGAATGGCGTCACGATCGTTGACGCAAAGTAGCGGATGGGCATGATTGTCGATTGCCGGGTACGTGAATGCGGCGTTGCGCAGATCGGACAGATACTCTGGTGGATAGTCTATCGATCTCATGTCATGATCAAAGTTGAAGGGGAGAAGAAGCGAACAGATGAGAACCAAAAAAGAACGATATCCGGCCACTCGGACCGCCAGACTCTCGTCAAGCATTCACAAATATGCACTTTCGCGACTTACGCGACTTACGACTGTCAGAACTTTGATTCAAGTTTTATTCAACCCAAATTCAACCGTCTCGCTGATGTTCCAGCATGAAATGGTGCTGCACTCTCCCATAAATAAAGTGCTGTCTCCCTAAACTTAGCCCTCGATTGCCCTCTTTCGTTTATGCTAGCCAACACAACCGCCCATGCATGACACCACACAATAGTGAGCATTTCCTTTTCCAGCGATGCCGTTGATAGCGTTCAGCTGTGCGCCATGGGAAAAGGAGCCATAGAACTTATTTGCGCTGAGCTTGCCACCAGAGTCCCGCTTTCCAAAATCTACTGCTAGCCTCATGCTCAAACAAAAGGAGAAGAACTCGACATTTCTCCTTCCCTGCTGTGGCCGCAAGTACCGTGCCTCATGCAATATACAAATGGACGTTTGGACCCTTCGCAAGAAGATGTAAGACCATGGCCTCGTTATTCGTATCGACCTGCGATTGGCAGAGCAGGTCCCTCGAATCCATTGCCTCTCCTACGTAGCGTTCGCGTTCGCTCGTTCGGCTGCAGACGGCGAAGCGACGCGCGATCCCCAGTGATCCGGAGCATTGGAGGAGTGCAAAACCAAGTCCCAATTCCCATCGGGGTGGACATCGTGGAAGCCACGAGCATGCGAGACATATTTCGGTAATGTAAGGGGCAGTCTTGCATGGCGTTTGGCTTTTGAAAACGGTGAAATCATCATAAGTCGGCTGAAGTATAAGTATGCTTTGACGGAGTAATGTGATTACTTGCCCTAATTGCAGATTATATTCGTCTTCGACGATTGCGCTAAGAACTCCACAAAGTGAAAAAACTTTCGGTAGTTCGATGGACCAGACATTATACACCATGGTCAACACATTGACGACCTAGCGCACCCCACGGTCGCTGCAGCTATCTTCTCAACAGTTATTGGAGGTGCTGAGAATACTAGCCTGACGAGGGTTGTCTCGGCAAACTCGATGTCGTCTTCCGATGTGGCTGCGAGTTTCGTCCAATGTTTCCGGCAGCGAAATTATAGATGTCCAGACCGTAATCGCGTCGGTTGAATGGGACGTATCATGGCGGCTTCAAGAGCTGAATTGAGCGCATAATTTTTTTGCTGTAGAGAATCGAACACCTGTGCATCAGATGATGCCCATTGCAAGAATCCTATGAGTGTAACTTCACTCAATAGCTGAGACTTCAGATTAGTTATTGAAGGTATCTGAGCAAGACACTTCACGACGGGACAAAGCGCTTCGAAGACCTCCTCTGAAATATCATTGGGCAGAGACGCACAAAGCTTGATGGGGGGTGAACGGTATCGGTGGAATGTTACTTGGCGCAGATATCCCTGGACGACAATCTCAAACAGTTGACGGTATTCCAGCGCGAACGGAGAAGGCGAATCCCACGACTGCTTGATGCGATGATGTAGTGCAAAAGCTCTGTCATACGCAGATCGGAAGACCTGTTCCTCGTTTGCAATACTGCAAATCAATTCTTCCACATCAGCTGTCGTGTCGTCTTCGATCAAGGTCAGGCGTTGTGGCCCAGGGATAATGAGCGAGGGTAAAGAAAACCCAATAGAGTGTAACAATTGCTGTATCAAAGGCTCATAATAGGGGCGATCAAGGATATTCCAGACAGAATCCATTTTGAAGCTGCAATATGCACGAATAGTCTGCAACATGTACCTCTTTGATAAGAAAGTGATGGAGCCATCGGGCTCTACACCAGCGTATTCAAGTATCACAGCATTGAAGGCGTGCATTTGCAACTCTGAAAGTGAGGTGACTTGGAAAGTAAAGCAATCGTGTTCATGCTGGATGTGAGGAGCGAAACGCTCCTTCTTGTTCACGTATCGTACGTGAGCCGGATGGAGAGGAATATCAGAAAGTGCTGAATGGATTGTTGGGGGCGTTTTGGCCAATTTCTCTGGGAGCATCATTTTGTGTCGTAGAACAATAGCGAAGCGTGGGCTGACCACGAACATGCGATGAAGCATCGGTCCAGCCTCTGAGAAGCCCTCCCAGACACCGAAACTGTTGCTGCTGAGCACAAATTCTGTTCCGGCAGGTGCCTCCCAAAAGCCCAGGAAGTAGTCGGTGTCCTGCTGTGCGTATGCGATAGACAAACAATGGTGCACCTCTGGAGGCATCTTCTTTGAACCCATCATCATGCTGTAGAGTTCGTTCTTCTTGAACTTTCTGTGGAGCTCGGATGCTTCCAGACATATTTTGAAGTGCGGCACAAGTATGTAATACCGAAGAGCAAACATCCATACTTCGAGGGGTGTTTGTAGACCATAGTGAGCCCTGAAGCACGCCATCCAATCATACACTGCATGGGGTTGTGACCGTTCCCCGGCGCTGGTACGGTAGAGTTTGTCACGGCGGAAATACATGACGAAAAGGAATTTCTTGAGAATGTCGAATTCGTCGCGAATCATTTCGATGCCTCGATGGGATCCAGCGGAACGGTTGTGCACAGATACTAGGATGCAACTAGCGCGGCCTTCGAGACTGGCCAGCAGACGCTCGAGTTCGTCAACATCAGGGAGGCGGAGGTCTCTGTAGAGATTATGGATGCCGTATACTCTTGCGATCGGGCGAGTCTGGAGAGCACGATCTTGAAGGTCGTAATATAGGACCATCTCTTTGGCCCCTCCATTTCTAAAAGTAACACAGGCATCAGTGACGCGCGCTTGGTGAAAAATGTGTGGAGTGGTGCGCCTACGACTCAGAATTGATTTGATATCGTCGCAGGATAAATCTAGGAATGAAGTGGTGGTAGTAATCCCTGACTATCTGGTCCGAGATAGAGGAGGAATATAGTGACATCCCAAAAGTATGTACTTAGGTGAAGGGAAGAAAGGTATGCACCTTGAAACTCTCAAACCCCATGATCATAATCAGTTCATGATCAGTGCCCCGTTTGGCTGCGTTGTGGACGAATCAGGAAGAAGTACGTATATAGCCCTCAGTGCTCACCTGAGAACTTGTTAAGCAGCATCGAACATTTTTTGTGCTACATACACAAAGGAGTCATGACGTGCAATAAGTAGTGATTCAAGGGGACTTCAGGCCTCAGCGCTCAGCAAGCAAGGTGAACCAAGTAATACAGTGAAGAACCGGCCAGTGAGACGGTCAAATTTTGTACCCCCTCGGTATTGAAGGTGATGGAATCCATCTGAGATCGGGCTTCACAAACTGTTCCTCTGCATTCCAAACTTCATGCCAGCAACAACATTTGGGTAGAAACATCTATCTATTGACATGGGATCTGGGGATCA
>JABCKG010000221.1:0-18478 GCA_018851835.1 Hypsizygus ulmarius | reverse complement strand
CAGTGCCCCTTCTTGAAGCTGCATCATCTCCACACCTCATCATATTGTGAATATTTCTCTTGCTCTCGCTCTGTATAGGTCACTGTGATTGAACCCCTGGCTGCATATTTTTGTCCTGTTTTCTTTACCTTCGGTGCTATCTCGTTGTGGATATACCCGCAGTCCCTCTTTATTTCTCATGGAACTTCATTTTACAAGCCTCCTGTTGAATAAAAAGTTGAGTCCGTCCTTGTTATGAGATATGTAAAATGGCTTCCACGTTCTCAACATCGGGTTCGATAGGTACGACGCCATATCCTGATGGCCTTCTATTTGTATACGTAGGCATCTTCCTGCTGACGCGCTTGTTTCACGACAAACCGTGACGACGCAGGCTGAGCAGCTTTCAAACGTCCGCCAGCAATTGGAGAGTGTCGTCGACCTGTACTGGTTCTTTTTTGTGAGATACCCCGCCATTGCTGATTCTCATCCAGGCCCAGTGGGCCGTCTGCAAAGATTGGTCGAATCCCATCTGACTTGAAACGCTGGCTGAATTCGCATTTGTAGAGAAGGAAGATATTTGCTCTGACATGATCCAACAACGTCAATTGGCGTATTGTTCGGATGCTAGATTTGCCTAGCATGCATTCCTCAGGGGAGCTCATGGCCTAGGAAATAGGCTGCAAGAAGGTAGGATTCAATGAGGCATCAATTGCATGCCTTTTCGAAGCTGCTGGGTTGTGGAATTCATTTGCTACGATTGCTGCTCTCGAGTTGGGCTGACGATGGCAATGCTCTTGCCAGTGTCTCTCCAGAATTCATACCATACCGCTTCATAATCACTCCGGTGGTACCGAGGGAGCTGGAACAGAGCCTGCCCACTTCAACCAGCATGCGGTCAGTGGGATTCGGTTCGAAACGTTTCTACTTCAGCAGAAGGATGATGCGAATGCCAAACTTGGTTCCCGAGCTGTAGACCTCGAGCCCCGTTCATACAGTCTGGTAAACCCATACGAAAGAGCTTGGCCAAGCAGGTGAGACTCTTAGGAATATTCAACTGGTACATTTAAGACTATGGTACAGTGAGCCTCACGTTGTTTCATCTCCTCTGTTCTACTTTCTAACACTTCACACTCAGCGTCAAGAAAAGTGAATTTGTCAATGATCCACGGGATATTTCATTTGGATTCGAAGTCATCCCGCTTCAACGGATTGTTGGAAGTAAGATTGGCTCACCGATTCAGGTTGCCCCGAGTCGCTACCAGATCAATCCGAGCCCCAAGAGATCATCTTGCGTCAAGGAACGAAATTCCTTCATCTAGGCGCATATGTGCCCGTGTCCACAAGGACACTCGATGTCGATGAATTTGAGAGTTCTCACAAGGAATGCTCAGTTATTATGGTAACAACAATGAAAGTTTCGTTATTTTGCAGACGAAGGAGCTTGTCTACAGGAATAATGCACCTGGTGGTGCCCAGGTAGTCGCCCGTGCTGCTGCGGCATATGCCTCTGGAGAAATCAAGGCCGTCAAAGTGGATTTTGAGCGTGTGGGGTTGAGCAAAGATGTTCAGAACTTCCTTAGAACGTCGCAAGGGTTTCAAAAGTCTGCAAAGAAAATATAACTGTCCAAAAAGGAGTTTTAATTGCCCGTAAGATAAGAGTCACAGCCAATGGCTCCTAACTATTGTTCCAGTTTATGTACCTTTCCTCGCCATTTTCACCGCTAGACCAGCTAGCGTGTACTATATCAGCGAAGGCATACTAGACATCTAATCTGTGAACCTACTTTGAGATACTCGGTGTAAGTTAACGGAGAGCTCAAGCTCTTGAAGGGTAGGACTTCGCGACATATTAGCTCGCGTACTTCGGTAAAAATGCATTTCACGAGAGTTTTCATACTCGGACGCGGTTTTTGAGAGCCCTTGTTACATGTCGGAAGGCGAGGCATCCTGGGCCGTAATAGAGTCACTGGTGAAATGAAAGTAAGCCCAGTTTTTGGAGTCGAGAACGAAGAGAAGGTTGGCGCGTGTGACGGTGAATCACTGTTGATTGCAGAAACCACACCAAAATGACCGAGTGTGGTTCATCTGGCACGACAGGAAGGAGGGTCAGTCAATCAGAAGTGGCGTAACGCGAGCACAAAAACCAGTCTTAAGACAGAGACTTGTGAGTGTCCTTGTCCTTCTACGAGTGAGTCAAGCCAAAAGAGCTGCGCCACTAGCCAGCTGAATATCCGGAATCCTATGTGTATCAAGGGCAACAGATTGATTGCTCCAGCAGAAATATGCGTCAATTGGAAGATGATCTAGCGGTATATCGTAGTCACATACGCGTATTCTTCGATGCTCCGACACCAGCATATACTGCAATCATCGGGTACGTTCGGCGGTGGCAGTTCCTGACTGAAGCTGATATGTAAGGATGGTCTTACATCAACCTGTTCCAGAATCTCTCATCAACGATCCTGACGGACGAGAGAACAACAGGGCATCTCACAATCGTTATGCAGGCTCTGTCGCAACAAAAAAAAATGAAGAATTATCAGCCCCTGAAGTAGTAGAATATGCAAAGAAGAAAGCAGACATCTTTAGGTCAAAATTGACCGTCATTTAAGTCTGTAGTAGCTCTGTTGAGGCTCACAATATGTACCGATAGTCGGATAGATCAAAACAAGGCCTTTGATCTGCCAGGAGCGACTTGAAACCGACCCTGAAGTGCTCTTTGACGGATATTGACCAAAAGACAGGGAACGCGGATTAACGCGCCATGTTTGTCAGTCCAGGTTCCGCTCTGAAACGTCGTTTGTGAAAGTCGCCTCATGATAAAGAATAAGTAAGTACTCGCCTATATATTTTGGCGCTCTGGTTCGATACCAGCCTTAAAGCAAGAGCGAGGCATAATTTGAGGTACATGTTCAGCGTTAAGACGAGGATCCTACAGGGTGAGAGTCCGAAAGTGAGGTTTATACTTCATGTCCTTCCAAAGCATACGTCGGAGTCAGAGATATGCCTCCAACGATATCGGCTAGTGCATCCAAAGGAAAGAGGATCGAGGAGATGAGAGAAACCAGGTGCAGGCTGTATATTGCTATTGGCCACGTCGTTTCATCCAATTCGCAAAGTTCGCCGTGCCGTCGATCGACCGAAACCAGGCAGGCGAAGAACCCAGAGACCACTGTGGTCCAGAAAGTGAGCGATCGTCCTACTCTTCGGGATCCGGATGCAGTGCTTGAATCATCGTCACCAAGACACACCCAAGACACGGGCGTTGTCAGTCCGGGCGGTTCATGCGAACAGTTAGAACCACGGTGAGTCGGAAAAGGTGCAATTTGTGGTGTTATGAACCCACAAATCGCATCGACGTTGAATTTTGGGCTTCCAAAAATGGGCAATTTCTGCCAAAAACTGAAAAGCTGTTTGACTTCCTCGGGAAGAGCGCACCCTCGCTCTTCCTTACGATAACATAGAGAAAATTCGTAGAAATGGCTATTAGCATCCTTGTGAACCAGAACAAAGAAAGCGCACATTTGGAGCCAAATTGACCGTCGCGTAATTTGTTTTCTTGCGTGGGCGAGCGGCTGCGAGCGGACTTTGTCACCGCCCGCTTTGTCCCACCCTCCATTTCTCTGGCCATCCTTGTCAGCTCTGTCAAGGACTATCACACCCTTCAACACTGTGTCAGGCTGCATCAGTTCGATGTCGCGCGAGACACCATACATACACAAGACGTCTCGCTCTTTCCCAAGCTGGTCAACCTTGCGCCAATGATGTTCGTGATGGACGTTGACGCTGTCTTGCTCATCAGCTCCCAATGACTCCAGAATTTCGCCAGCATCTCAGTTGAAGATCAGAAGGTCGAAGATAGGCCGGCAACCACCACCCGCTCGCTATCACGACGGGTCGCCTGAGGAAAGGGGGAGAATGGGAATGGTGGATTTATTCTGAAGAGTAAGCTGTTCAATTTCACTGCTCTGCTCACCTCGCCAACGCGTTGTTCCAGGGATTCACCTGTTCAGCACAGTCCAAGGGAAAGTCGGACGTGAACATCGTATATTGCCACAATGCAAACTCAGCCTGTTGGTCTCTTCTGTGTCCCGGCGATCTTGACGTTGCTAGCAGACCTTACGGGCTGAAGGGGGTATCGACATTGACATCGACAACCGCCGGTCAGAGAAATTATCAGAAATTTCAACGAGTGCAGGAGAAGCATATACGTCGTTGGGGGACAGGCGGTTAGGCGCTTGTGGCACGCTTGAAGGCTCTTGAGGCTTTGTTACTTGGAGGGCGGGAGGTGCACCAACGATGTTGGATGGCTCTCCGGGAATATTGATCCTGGTGTTGACGAAAATCTTGAGGATAAATTTCTATTGGGCTTTGGTTTTCTGGTGCTTAAATGGCACTGTGAGCGGGCACTTGTTGCGATCTTGGAAGTTCTTGATCTTGACGGGTGCGTGGCGGCTTGTGGTATCTGGCGCATAATACTTACCAGGCTTACTGTGCAGATAGCATTCGTGCAGCATTGCAGCTGGGAAAGCTAATTATTCGCGGAGATGGTCAGTGTTGGAAAGAACGAACAAGCGAGAGCGCGACGGCTTTTGACTCACGTCGGGAGTCGGTACTTTGCGGGCGCGATCACGTGCCTGATCGGCTTCCTCATTTGGGCTAGAGGTCGGTCCCGCACTTTGCATGGCGTTGGCGCCAGCTGAATGGGAGCGCTGAGGAAGCCAGAAGGATTGCCAGTTCCGAAATGAGGGGAGGTGGTGGGGAGGATGTTGTGGTGTGAGAATATGGGCCAGAATCCTCATCGCTCCTGAGAACAGGTCCTCGTTGGATGTGCATCCAGTGACCTACAAAGGTGCTGAGCCGTTCCTTCGTTGCCTGAGAAGACATAGGCTCGAGAACATGATCAAGGAGGTCGAGGTCCTCGCTGCACATTCGAAGGGCGCATCGCAATCCCACAGACGCAGCTCCGATGTTGCATCTGACGCACCCTACAATTTGCACGCGAGGATTCTGAGTCGGCTGGAAGCACTTGGCGTCTTCTACTGGGGGCCGTGCTTTCCACTGGATACGGCGCCTGGACTCTAGTGCTGCGTAACGTCCCGAGCCAGCGCAGGGTGAGTCCAGGATGGAGACCTGAATGGCTGCTCACATCAGAGATGTTTGGCAGCCTGGGAATGGAAGGGGGCTTGCGCAACACCATTCCACTAGTCGCTCTTCGGTCAATCAACTCGCCGCCGCCGCCGATCCCTCAGATATAGCCAGTCTCGCAAGTTGCACCACACCTATGCCCATACTCCGCGAAGACTCACACCAGCAAATCGTATCGTCGATCGTACTCGCTCCCTTTAAAATTCCAGGTCGATCATATGGAATCTTCGAGTTCGCCGCCTGGCGGTGATTGGTGGACAGCACCTTGGCTCATTTATTGCACGATAATTCGGATTTCCACGAGGCGGGTCGTCAACGAACCTTAGGCCTCGTTTCAAGTATGTAAATTTCTCCATTTGCCCTCTCTGGGGCCGGCCTGGATGCAGGGAAGGCGATTTTCTTTCGCTTTAAACGCCGGGTATTTGACCCTTCTTCGGTTTTCACCACCATCATTGCGCCCACAAATCTCTCCTCCCCTTCTCCCTCTCAATGGCTATCCACGCTAGCACAGAGGGTGTCATTGTTTCAAGCCAAACTCGCATTGCATCGTTCGACCCTCCGCCGCCTGAATACTCGGCACCGTCCCCACAGTCCAGCTTTTTTCTTCCGCCAACGTTCGAGGACGTTATAAGGCAGTCCGATTTCGACGATCCAGGCCGTTTACCAACGTACCAATCTCGGCAACTGCTTCGATACCATCCATACTGGCCACATTGTCCTCCCTCACCTTCTCGCGACGACGTGACCAGGTGTTTTGTACGTTTCTTCCCATTTTCTGACATGGACATATTTTGATACGTGCCTTCATCCTAGAATACCGTTTTTGATGAAGAATATGTTCCGCTCGACGTCCCACCCCGTGTGCAATTCCCCATGCCCCCCGTACGTCACATATTTTTGGCACTGTTAAATGCGACACTCACCATAAGTTGCACAGGCCTCTTTCCCCGTCGTCACCGCTGTTCCTCCCATGCCAGCTCTTGTTCCAATTGCCCCCCGTGAAGCGCAGACTTGTCCCGCGTCCTTCCTCGCGCTTCCATCCCCTCGCCCCACGCAGGTTACATGGAATCGCGAAGTCATTTTGGAGCATGAGCATCGTCGACGGATCTATAGACTCCGTGCCGTCATGATGGTGTGTTCAAATAGTCTCGTCTTGCAGCGCATTCTCCTTCTCATCTGTCTCCTTCCGGGTCTACAGCAATTTCTTATGGCTGTCAGGCGTGCTATCGAGATGTCGACTGTGGAGGAGCCGGCAGTAGATGCTGAGCTTGCTGCGCTAGTGGCACTCTTCGATCGCGGCATCGAGAATGAGCAGGTTGGTGACGACCAGACAGACTTTGACGCCGACACTGCTTGAAACCTGTATATCGAGTTGAGCAATCCCTCTTTGCATTCTTCTTTTTTGAAATCCTTTTCACAAATCACTACGGAATCGGAATCTTGCATATATATATCCCCTCCTACTCCTGTGCATAAAGTATATGTAATTGTACCTCTGCCTACACTGTCTGTTCGTCGTATACCTTTCTTGGCCTCCGTCCCAATGCTGCTATCTCGCTGTACATTTGCCTCTTTATTTTTCATAGAACATATAACCATACTACATTACAAGCATTCCGTTGAATAGAAACCTTGTGTTTATCCTTGGTTACGAAGGCCCACTGACTGGATAGACCCTGAGCCTGAGTCATGCTTATGGACATCGAGCAGCCCCTCGAATTTCTTGATCATCGATGCTATTTCCTTTCCGTATTCCTTCTCCAGCTGCGCCAATATCCTCTCCCGAGATCCACCGTGTTCAGATTCCTTGCCGCTGACCACCCTCCACCACTGTGATTCAATCAATTCTCCAACTTGAAATTGTAGTAAACTTGAAATTGTAGTATTCCTCAGTAAGATGAATTCCAAGTTCACAGTTTACCACGCCATATCCTCATGGACCGTCTATAGTATACACACGCAGGCATTTTCCTGCTGTCCTGCGGACTAGTCTTTCGAGCTCGCACTGATAAGCCCATAGGCATATTCAGGCTCGCATGGACGGAATCCCTGTTTTATAACAACCCGTGAAGACGCAGGCTGAACAACTTTCGAGCTTGGACGCGAGTGTCATCCGTACTCGTCCCCCCCCTTTTTTTTTACGAGATACCCCGCCTTTGCTAATTCACATCACAGGCTCAGAATGTCCTGCTTTGGCATGAAACTGGAAACGATTCTTCGAGACTTTCAATCGGAGGAGCAACAACGCCTGTCTGAACCACCGTCGTTGAATATGGTATGTCACGGTATGTCATTTTAAGCTTGTACTGTACTTTCTTCACCAATTCTAACGATGCAACCTTGGAATAGTTAACATTGCTTCAGCTGCTGGATCTATTGCCTCGGAAGCAGGACTCATTAATTAATGACGACTCTTTGTCTTTCGAGTCAAGTGAACATGACAGCTTGCACCCTTGGAGCCCATTTTGTTGAAGGCAAACACCATGGAAGATACCAGATGCAGCCAAGAAGGGCCAGCTTCAGACTCGGATTTATGGACCTCCGTGTGCTCAAGAAGCAAACGACACTCTGCAGGCGTTCAAAACCATACGCAATCTTTCCATCTGCAAAGGTAAACCACCGATTACGGTACCCTGAAACAAGTTTATGCTAATACTGGACGACGGTTTACAGGAAGCAATTGCTAATCATTGGGGATGAGCTGATCTTCAATGACCCTCGTCGCGAACATCCGCAACTCTGATCAAGTCGTTAAGACTATAGGCCGTCGAGCTCATTTCTCGGGTCAGAAGTACCGAGAAAGCTGTAACAGGAACGGGGTTCACAAAGATAGTTTTTCTCCTTGACGTCCAAAAACAAAGAAAGCAATGAAGGAATGAAGATGATCTTCGTGCAGGAAATGACTGCTTTCCGCCAGGAAGATCAGCTCAACAACGTCGTCGACTCACAGTTATTGGTGGCAACAGTCAGGCTCCGGAATAATCTAGCAGTAAACATTTCAATTGCAATTGCAAATTGCATCGGGTAAAAATAGTACGCGACGCGATATACATACTACATGTGATCGTTTTATTTTTCCCGGTCCGCTATTCCGTCGCATTGCCTCCTGAGTCCAAGCGCTACATAGTAAGTATTGATACCTAAAAACCAAAAACATAGATGATCCATTGTACGCTGACCAGACGGAATAAGACGCTGATCTGGCTGATTTATGCGTATGTGAAGCAGTAGATATAAGATGATGCAATAAATAGGAAACGAAGGTGGATTTGAGAAGCGAGGGGAGGATTGTGAAAGCACTGAACGGTCGCGACAATTATTGCTTGGATTTATGTTCGATTTATTGCTGTGATGCGTGGGTGCGCGGGTCTCCCGGAGGATGAACGTGTTCGTAGACTGAATGCAGGAGTCGTGGCACAGGCGGAGGAGGAGAGGAGGAAGCGTGATGAGAATAGGAGGAGGGGGATGTGGAGACGAAAGAGGATGGACGACTGGATGTGCGTGGAATGGACGACGAGGTGTTAGCTGGTGAAATCATAAGAGCCAGGGCAATGCAAGAGGGTAAGGAGGGATACATACGGTTATCAGAGTCATCGGCGCGTGCGACGGGAACCCATGTGTCAACCAGACTGAGGCGATCCCAGTTGTCTCCCTCGTAGCGAAGGCTGTTGGATGTCCTCAAACTCCGAGAATGGAGAGCGGGTGCGAGCGGGGCTGGGAGGATGATCTGGACCTGGCTGTGCGGCGAGTGGGGGGCACCACGGAGGGTGCTCCGGCTGGTGCGATGAGAGAGGGAGGCGACTGGGGAGGAACCAGCAGACACTGAGGAGAGGGGACGGCGAGGACTGGCACGCGTGGGTGAGTTAGACTCGGCGGAGTAGGAGGAGTCTGCGGAGCTGGGAAAGGAGGGCAAGGGAGGAGGGGCTAGACGGAGATCTGGGGACAAGAGGGACAGATCGTCTGGGATGCTGCTGGGTGGACGGCTAGGGCTAGGGCTGGAGCCGAGCAGCGGCGTGTCGTACCCTTCATTTTTAGATGCACGGCGGTGCGCGAGGGGCTGCACGGGTGGGAGCGGTGCCGGACGACGGCGGCGGGCGCGGAGGATCCGGACGAGGAAGTAGACCGCGGCGAAGCCCACGAACGCAGCGCAGACGACGACGATGATCAGCGTCGTGCGTGATAACATCTGGGAAGCGAGCAGGTCGGGGAAGAGAAGAGTCACCGATGGCGGTGTCGGTGCCTGAATTATTGCTTCGTGCCGCGCCCATGCCGTCGCTGGCCCCCTCCACCACCCGCCCCCGCCCTCTCCCTCACCGCCTCCTCTTCCCAGCCTTGCCGAGCGACGCCGGCCTGCCGCCCCTCGTCGGAAGCAGCGACCTCGATGCCGAGCTGTACGACTTCATCGCGCTTGCTCTGCGTGCGTTTGTGGTGCCGTGGTGGTCCAAGATCTCGCGCTACGACAAACAGTTCCTGCCTGAGATCACGCGTATCCTGAGCACCGTCGTCCGTGAGGTCGATGCCCGTGTGCGTGCTGCGCCACTCGCCCCGCTTCTGCTGTGCCATGTCCCCGCTATCCTCACCCAGCACTATCGCGACTACCGCAATGCCAGCAACAAGCTCGCCACCTCGTATGCCAGCGGAGGTGCTGCCTCACTGCCTCAGCTTTTCCACCAGCTCCAGCCTCACATGGCCATATCTGCGGATGGCAGGCTAGACTCTGAGTACTTTCGCCAACTCGTCGACCACATCCTCAAGGTCTGTCTCCCAAAGGAAAACTACCAACCCGACGCAGAGCGCTTCATCGTCCGCGAGGTCATCCTCAAGGTCCTCCTTAACGACGTCGTCCCCAAGATCACCCAGCCCTGGTTCATACAAAGCTCAGCCCAAGGCTTCACCCGCTTCATCGACAGCGTCCCTCCTCTCTCCGCCACCGCAATCCATAAAAAACTATGCCCACCAGCCACTCATCCTGCTTTCCGAGGTGTTTACACTAGAGGAACGCGTGGCGTCCACGACCATACTCACCACCACACGCCTCCTCACTGACTTTTCCTCCTCCTTTCTTGACCGGTACGCACTCTCATATTCATTCCTAACTATCATATCTCACACCTTTCCACAGTCTTCTCCCTCACCTTCTAACACAATTCCTTTCCCCGGCGTTTATCCTCTCAACCACACGCACCGCCAAACGCACACTCTTTCCAAACGGGTACCCTGGCCCAACACCCCCAGAGCCCTCACCCGAGGAACAGGCAGAGATTCGCGCGCGTCTCGTCGCATGGAGACCGAGTGGTGCACTTGGTACGTTACTTTCGCACTCTACCCACGAACATAAATGACAGCTGATATCTTCGTAGCGGCCCGTCTCCTTCCCATCTTCCTTGGTCCGTCGCCGACCCAGACTCTCGAAGATGCACTTGATCCTCTCAGCAGCGCTCCGTGTAACGTACACCTCGTGCTGTTTTTGCTTGACTGCGTGCTGTCGGCACTGTTTCCCGAGTTGGCTGTTGCTGGTGGTGGTGGTGGTGGTGATGACAGTGCTGGTGGTGGCAGAGATGAGCCAGCGGGAGACAGCGAGATTGATAGCGATGCTTAGTATCTTTCTTTTTTTTGGTCTTCTTTCACTTGGATGTAGAGTTTTATGATAATGTGATTTATATGTACTCGTACATTCTATTCAACGGGATCTTTATGTTCCGGGGTATGCAAAGGTTATGGCCGATGTTCTGTGAGACGTACAACGATTAGCAGGATGTAATAAACGGGAGACAAATTTTGTGAAAGCAGGAAAACGCGAGAAGATGCAGGCAAGTGGTGGTTAGAGTACAGTAGTAAGAGTAGCAAGAAGGAATATACAGAAAAATTCCGACTGTTTTTTTTTTCACATTGTGTTCATCCGAATTCAAGAAGATGGACAGTGCAAACTGTCGTCAGGACTTTCATGCGGTTCCGATGTGGACGTCTCCCGACTCGTCGTCATCTTCCTGTTCGTTCTCAACTCTGCGATCGAAGAGTGCCACCAGGGCTGCGAGGTCAGCATCCACTGCCGGCTCCTCCACAGTCGAGGTCTCAATGGCACGCCTGACAGCCATGAGAAATTGCTGCAGACCCGAAAGAGAGATAGATGAGCTGGATATAGCATGAGGAGATGAAATTTGAACACACAATCATGACAGCACGGAGCCTGTATATTCGCCGACGATGCTCTTCCTCCAATACGGCCCCTCGATTCCATGTGACCTGTGCAGGACGAGGGGGAGGGAGTGCGAGGAAGGGGACGGGACAGATTTGGGTTTCGCGGGGCGCGATGGGAACGAGAGCTGGTGTGCGAGGGGGAGCGGTGACGATGGGAAAGGAGGCCTTGTTCAATGTAACTAGTGAGTGTCATGCAGTACCAAAAGGATGTGACATACGGGGGGCATGGGGAATTGCACTCGAGGCGGGACGTCTAGTGGAACATATTCCTCATCGAAAACAGTATTCTGAGAGGAAAGCATTAAGACATGAGAGGAATCCGAAACGTGAATACGTACAAAAAACCTTTTCGCGTCATCGCGAGAAGGCGAAGGAGGACAGTACGGCCAGTATGGATGATATCGACTGAGTTGACGAGATTGGTACGTGGGGAGGCGACCAGGATCATCGAAATCGGACTGTCTTATCACATCCTCGAACGTTGGGGGATGAAAAAAGCTGGTCTGAGAGGATGTTGCCGAGTACTGAGGCGGTGGAGGGTCGAACACGGAAGCATGATTTTGGCTAGAGACAATAACACCCTCTGCGTTCGCGTATATGGCCATTGGAGGGACCGGGAGTGAGAGGAGAGGAATGTGGGCGCAGTGATGGTCCTGAAAACCGAAGACAGGTCGAATTATCGGCTTTTAAAGCGAAAAGAAAATGAGCCTCCCACTGCGTCCAGGCAGGCCGGCCCAGAAAGGGGCAAATGGAGATTGTTACATACTTGAAAAAGTTGAAACGGGGCCTAAATTTCGTAAACGACAACCCGCCTCGTGGAAGTCCTACTCATTGTTGTGTGGTACAACAGACGAGCCAAAGTCCCGTCCACCAATCACCGTCAGACGGCCAAGCGTGAAAATTGAATCTGTTGCGATCGACGGGAGTATTCCAATCGAGCGAGCACGATCGGCAGAACGATACAATATTGGTGCGACGCGGAGTGACTGACTTCTTTCGCGGAGTATGGATATAGGAATGGGTGTCATGCATCATGTGGGAGAGACTGTCTATATGTGAGGATTCCACAGCGGCGGCGGTGAGTCGATCGACCGAACAGCGACCAGTGGAATGGCGTTGCGGAATCCCTCTTCTATTCCCAGGCTGCCAAACGGATCCGATACAAGCGACCATTCAGGTCTCCATCCTGGGCTCCGCCCTGCATTGGCTTGGGACACTGAGTAATGCCAGAGTCCAGACGCTGTGCCCACTGGAAAAGACGGCCCCCAGGAGAAGACGCGAAGGTGCTTCCAGCCGACGCAGAATATTCGCGTGTAAATTTCACCATGAGTCAACTGCGGGACAAAGCTTCGCCTGTCGGAATGTGATGCGCCCCTCGAATGTGCAGCGTGGACCCACTGGATCAAGTTCTGGAGCCTATATCTTCTCAGGCAACGAAGAAACGACTCCGCGACCTCGCAAGTCCTTGGATGCACATCGAGCCAGGACCCCTTCTCAAGTGCCATTCGAGGAATTCTGGCACGCAATCTGGCACCACACCATCCACACCCCACCACCTGCCCTACTTTTGAACTGGCAATCCTTCCGGCCTCATCAGAGCTCCCATCTGACTGGCGCCACGCCATACAAAGTGCGGGACCGACCTTTAGCCCAAATGAGGAAGCCGATGATGCACGTGATCGCGCTTGCGATGTACCGAGCCCCGACTCCGGACGTGAGTCAAAAGCCGTCGCGCTCTCGCTTGCTCCTTCTTTCCAGCACTGATCATCTCCCCGAATAATTAGCTTTCCTAGCTGCAATGCTGCCCGAACGCGATCTGCACAGTGAGCCTGGTTAGTATTATGCGCCAGATACCACAAGCCGCTACACACCCGTCAAGACCAAGAACAAGCACTTCCAAGATCGCAACAAATACCCGCTCGCAGTGACATTTAAGCACCAGAAATCCCAAGCCCAACAGAAATTTCCCCTCAAGGTTTTCATCATCAACACCAGGAGCAAGATTCCCGGAGAGCCGTCCAACATCGTTGGTGCACCTCCCGCCCTCCAAGTAGCAAAGCCTCAAGAGCCTTCAAGCGTGCCACAAGCGCCTAACCGCCTGTCCCCCAGCGACGTATATGCTTCTCCTGCACTCGTTGAAATTTCTGATAATTTTTCTGACCGGCGGTTGTCGATGTCGATGTCGATGGCCCCTTCAGCCCGTAAGGTCGGAATGCACTGGCAACTTCAAGATCGCCGGGCGACGGAAGAGACCAACCGGATGAGTTTGCATTGAGGCCTTTTATGATGTCCACGTCCGACTATCTCTTCCACAGCGCTGAACAGCTGAACCCCTAGAACAAGATGTTGGCGAGGTGAGCAATAGTGAAAAGGAGCAGCTTACCCTTTCAGAATAAATCCACCATCCTCCCCCTCTCCTCAGGCTCGCGGTCGTCACAACGAGCGGGTGGTGGTTGCCGGCCTATCTTCGACCTTCTGATCTTCAACTGAGATGCTGGCGAAATTCTGGAACCACTGGAGGCTCGATGAGCAAGACGACGTCAACGCTCATCACAAGCATCACTGGTGCAAGGTCAACCAGCTTGCGGAAAAGCGAGACGCCCTGCGTATGTATGGTGTCTCGCGCGACATCGAACTGATGCAGCCTGACGCAGTGTTAAAAGGTATGGTAGGTCTTGACAGAGCTGACAAGGATGGCCAGAGGAAATGGACGGTGGGACAAAGCGGGCAGTGACAAAGTCCGCTCGCAGCCGCTCGCCCACGCAAAAAAAAATAATTACGCGACGGTCAATTTGGCTCCAAATGTGCGCTTTCTTTGTTCTGGTTCACAAGGAGGCTAATAGCCATTTCTATGAATTTTCTCTATGCTATTGTAAGGAAGAGCGAGGGCGTGCTCTTCCCAAGGAAGTCAAGCAGCTTTTCGGTTTTTTGCAGAAATTGCCCATTTTTGTAACCCCAAAATTCAACATCAATGCGATTTCTGGGTTCATAACACCACACCTTGCACCTTCCCCAACTCACCGTGGTTCTAACTGTTGGCATGAACCGCTTGGACTGACAACGCGCGTGTCTTGGGTGTGTCTTGGTGACGATTGCAGCAGTCAAGCACTGCATCCGGATCCCGAAGCGTAGAACAATCGCACACCTGGTTTCTTGATTCTTCGCCTGCCTGGTTTCGTTTGATCGGCACGGTGAACTTTGCGAATTGGATGAAACGACGTGGCTAGTAGCAATATACAGCCTACGCCTGGTTTCTCTCATACTTTTCGATCCTCTTTCTTTTGGAGGCACGAGCAGATACTTACTTTTCTCTGACTCCGACGTATGCTTTGGAAGGACATGCGCTATAAACCTCATTTTCGAACTCTCACCTCATAGGATCGTCGTCTTAACGATGAATATGTACCTCAAATTACGCCTCGCTCATGCTTTGAGGCTGGTATCGAACCAGAGCGCCAAGATATCTAGGCGAGTACTCGTTTATTCTTCATTATGAGGCGACCTTCACAAAGAAGTCGACGTTTCAGTATAGAACCTGGACTGATAAACATGGCGCATTAATCCACGTTCACTGTCTTCTGGTAAATATCCGTCAAAGAGCACTTCAAGGTCGGCTCACTCACTCCCGGCAGATCGAAGGCCATGTGTCGATCTACCTGATTATCGCTCCATATGGTGAGCCTCAACAGAGCTACTACAGATTGACATGACGGTCAATTTTTACTCAAACATGTTTGTTTTCTTCTCTCCATGTTCTATTGCTTTATGGGCTGATACACAGTACTCTCCATTTTTTTTCGACAAAGCCTGCAGAACAATTGCTATGAGAGGCCTGGTGGTCTCTCGTCAATCAGGATCGTTGATGAGAGATTCGGGAACAAGTCGATGTAAGACCATGCTTCAGTCAGGAACTACCACCTACTAACGTGACCGATGATTGAAATTTCGCCGACGTCCAGGAAAATCGAAGAATACGCGTATGTGAAGATGATATGCCGTTCAACCATCTCTCAACCATCTCTCAACTGATGCATATTTCTGGTGCAGCAGTCAATCTGTTTTCCTTGATGGACACACGATTCCGGAAGGTGCGTTGCAGCCCTTCTAACTTGACTCAGTGCCACAAGGACACTAGTAGATCTCTCATGAGATTGACTTTTGTGCTCGCGTTACGACACTTCTGGTTAAGGAACACCTTCTCTTGTCGGGCCAAATAAGGGCACACTCGGCCGCTTCGGTGTGATTTCTGCAATCAGTGCAGTGATTCGCCATTGCATGCTTCAACCTTCTTTTCAATTATCGACTCCAAATGGCACACTTTGAACTGGGCATACTTTGATTTTCCCACTGACTCTACAGCGACCCAGAACGCAGCTCGCCCTCCGATAATATGAGCTCTCAAAAAGCGTCCCAATATAAAAGAATTCGGTCTCTCATGGGCATTTTAGCTGATATGCACAACGTCGCAAAGGCCTACCATTCGAAAAGTAAGTTGTCCATTACCTTGTACTTCAACGTTAGATGCTTGGTATGCCTTCACTGATATAGCCCATGCTAGCTGGTCTAATGAGGAAAATGGCGGGGAAAGGTACATAGCTGACAGAACTATAGTTATGAACCATTGGCTGCGATTTTTGTCGAAAAAGCTTGTCTTGTGAATTATATCTTTGGGAATCTGTTGTCAATCCTTTGTGGCATCCTCAAGGAAGTTCTGAACATCTCCATTCAGCCCCACACGCTCAAAATCCACTCTGACGGCCTTGATTTCTCCAGAGGCATATGCCGCAGCAGCACGGGCGACTACCTGGAGACCACGAGGTGCAGTAATCCTGTATACACGCTCCTTCGTCTGCAAAATGATGAAACCTTCATCGCCTTGAACCTGTTACCATAATAGCTGAGCATACCTTGTAAGGTAAACTCTCAAATTCATCGACATCGAGTGTCCTTGTAGACACGGGAATATATGTGCCTAGATGAAGAAATTTCGTTCCTTGACGCAAGATGATCTCTTGGGGCTCGGAATGGTCTGGTAGCGACTGGGGTGCAGCCTGAATCGGCGAGTCGATCTTCTTTCCAGCAATCCGTTGAAGCGGGATGACTTCGAATCCAAATAAAATATCCCGTGGATCATTGACAAATTCACTTTTCTTGACGCTGAAGGTGAAGTGTTAAAAAGTAGAACAGAGGAGATGAAACAACGTGAGGCTCACTGTACCATATTCTTCAACGTACGCAGATGTAACCAGTTGAATATTCCTTCATCCATGAAACTTCGATCAGAGTCTCACCTTTTTGGCCAAGCTCTTCCGTAATGGTTTATTTCTTAGGCGGTATGAACGTGGCTCGAGGTCTACAACTCCAGAATCAAGTTTGGCATTCACATCATCCTTCTGCTGAAGAAAAAACGCTTTAGCAATACGCTCATTAAAACGAGACGAATCCCACTGACCGCATATTGGTTGGAGTGGTCAGGCTCCCGTGTTCCGGCTCCCTCGGTACCATCGGAGTGATTATGAAGCGGTATGAGGTCTGGGGAGACACTGGCAAGGGCATCACCATCGTCAGCCCATACACTCGCCGTTTCTGACTCGAAAGCAGCAGCCGTAGCAAATGAGTTCGACCACCCAGCAGCTTCGAAAAGGCATGCACTAAAGGCCTCATCGAATCCCACCCTTTTGCAGTCTATTTCCAAAGCCACGAGCTCCCCTGAGGAATACATGCTGGGCAAATCCAGCGTTCGAGAGAGACCCTTGACGTTGTTGGATGTCAGAGCAAATAACTCCCGTTTGCTCTATAAATACGAAATCAGCCAACGTTTCAAGTCAGACGGGATTCGACCAACCTTTGCATGAAGAGCTTCAAAAATTGACGGCTCAAGGATTTTCGAGAAGGACGTCTCGTATGTCCCAATATAAAACCAATCAGCTGCACGACGACAGATAACCTCGTGGACGCGTACAGTATTCTTGCTCCATTTACCCCTGTTGTATGGATGTTTCTGGAGAACACCTACGTCGTCCTGCGCAAAGATAGTGTTGCGGCTTAATCAGAGTTGCGGATGTGCGACGAGGGTCGTTGAAGAGCAGCTCGTCTCCAACGACCAACAAGGGCTTTCTGCGAACCGGCGGCATCCATCAGCACAAGCATATTTCGAGGTATCTGAATTGGTAATTGACTTTGCGGATGAAGACATTGCGTGTGTTTTGAGTGCCTATAGCTGGTTCATTGAGCACAAGAAGGCCCTTGAATATGGTATTGAAGCTCGCCTTCTTTGCTGCATTCAGGATCTTCCATGGTGACTGTTTGCTACAGAATGGCTCGAACGGCGCTGCATCATATTCACTTGAAGGGAACGAGTCTTCGTTGCCGAGGGATCCTGCAGCTTTCGAAGCAATAAATGCAGCATCCGGGGCTTCCGAAGGAACTCCGGCTTCTGAAAGCACATCTATGTTCTGTCATCATCATTGGGAATGGCGAACAAAAGACATGCTCAAATTGACATACCGTGTACGATCGCGACTCCAATGGAGGCTCAACCAAGTGTTGCTGCTCCGATTGCAATTCTCGATGGAGCTTTTTGAGTTCATGCCAGAGCAGGTCGTTCTGGGCCTGGATGAGAATCAGCAATGGCGGGGAATCTCAGAAAACAGAATGAGTACAGACGACACTCGCGTCCAATTGTTGGCGGATGTTTGAAAGCTGCTCAGCCTGCGTCTTCACGATCTGTTGTAAGACAGCGATTCTGTCCATGCGAGCCTGAGTGTCCCTACGGGCTTGTAGCGAGAGGTTCCGTAGCGCGGCAGCAGGAAGATGCCTGCGTATATAAATAGAAGGCCATGAGGATATGGCGTGGTATTGAACCTGATCTTGATAACTTGGAAGCCATCTTACATAGATAATGACTTAAGTAATAACAAGGACGAACTCGACGTTTTTATTCAACGGGAGGCTTGTAAAATAAACTTCCATGAAAAACAAAGAGGGACGGCGGGTATATCCACAACGAGATAGCACCGAAGGTAAAGAAAACAGGACAGAAATATGCAGCCAGGGGTACAATCACAGTGACTTATACAGAGCGAGAGCAAGAGAAATATTCACAATATGATGAGGTGTGGAGATGATGCAGCTTCAAGAAGGGGCACTG
>JABCKG010000220.1:0-18502 GCA_018851835.1 Hypsizygus ulmarius | reverse complement strand
TGAAGGTAGTCTTGGTTTAATCAAGAAGGAACCCGGAAGCAAGGACTGGAAGGACATCCTTGAGAGATGGCTGTTCCGAGCACGGAAGAGTTGGTCGAAGGCACTACGTATATGATCGGTGCGTTCATGGTAAACATGTACTTGTCGTTCACATAGCTGAGTGTTCTTGTGAAGCCTTCGACCTCGAGCCGTCTGGCGAAATAACCTTAAAGTCATATTACATTCCTCCCCACCCTCCGCTCCCCGGATTGGGGCCGCAGAATCGGGTTGCGACTTACCGTGTCACGGACAACATGGAGCCTTTCAAGACACTGGTGAAGCAGCTCCACCCCTCCTTAGAAGCACCTTTCAAGTTGTTCTCCGATTACATTGCTGGACCCGGTAAGGACTCCGGGATGTTGTGGTTCATGATCGCATGCGATATCACGAAGCTCGAGAAGAACCGACTGAAGGTACGATAGCGGATACATGTTTTATTTCCTCAAAACTTATGCCGAACTCCAGCTTTATCTGCTCTCGCAAAGAACTACATTAAAAGACATGGTATATGATATGACTCTAGGTGGCCAAATCACGGGACCGCGCGTCGACGATGCTATGAAGAACTTCGCGAAGTTCTTCACTCACCTCTTCCCGTACGCCAAAAGTGACGATACGGCCCTCGTCCGCGAGAACTACATTCCAGAGGCGGATGAGGAGGGCCGCGTTGGCAGGGGTGGTCTTCGTATGATGTACTATTATGAGTTTTTCGTCGGCGAACCAGTGCCCTACCCAAAGGTTGGTTAAGAATTGTCTATGCTGAGGGATGGTCCTGATGGATTCCCAGATTTACTTCTTCATGGACCACTTCAGCAAGAATGACCTCCAAACTGTGAAATCGACTGAATTATTCTTCAAGGACATTGGAAAACCAGGCTACGATGGTTGGTTAACGGAAGCGCTGGCTCATGCCAAGTGAGTGTCTACGCCCTATAGATTATCTGGCTGACCATTTGTTCAGCCAACACCGGCCACTTGAGAAACGTAACGGACTGCACACGATGGTCTCTTTCGGGACCAAGCCGACTGGTTGGGAAGCTACCAACTATTATAGCGCGGAAATCTACGCTGCGGAGAGAGATGCTAACTGAGTAGCACAAGTGAACGCTGGGACGATACACAAAGCTTAGGAGGTAATATTAAATGTAAATGATATTCATGTATGCGATATAAGAGACTACATTGTCCAGAATTTGAAGGCGAGCTTTGCAGGCAACAAGAGTCCACACAGGCAGGAATAAACCATGGCACAGCACAAATATCACGACAAAAACAACTTCAGACACGGTAACATGCCAATCACAAAAAATACAGCCGGAATGGGGAAAACTGAACGTGAAAGAAGGAAAATCTGTGTATCAAAAGTGAAGGAACTCCTGAGGAACAATCGGCCTTTACTCTTCCTTTGGCTCCCAGTTTTGAGGAAGGGCAGTGGCAGTACGATCGAAAGGGGTCCAAGGCGGAGTTGGTGAGCCTGTTGCCTTCCCGTCATTGGCATTGGTCTCGGGTTGTATCACACCACTACTATCTTCTGCAAATATCCCAGTAGCAGAAGGCGTCAAGCTTGAAGTAGGCAGGGAGGCCTCTGCCTTGCTTGTGATGTTCCTCTGTGTAAGCTCCCGCTGGACCCAAGTTGTTATGTTGTCTGTAGCGTTTTCCGGGTGGACTTTATACTGTAGCAGATATCCTTGAAGACTCGACATGGAAAACTCGCCCTCAGGAATAGCCTCGCTGAATTTCATAGCTAGCATGTTCAGTTGATATTGATCCAGTTTACGAGCCTTAGCCGTATGGACTATTCCGGTGATCATTACATCATCGGAGGTCTTATCTTCGCCAGGAACAACTTGAGGAAAAGAAGCAGCAGCAGCAGTTTTACCATCGGAGGGAAGTTGAGAATGTGCCTTTGAGTCAGACTCGACACTCCCAGATGGATCGTCCGGTAGAGTAGGAGCGATATTACCTTTCTGCGAGTATATTTTCTTGAACAGTCGACGAGCCTGGTCCTTGCTGGCATTCCCTAGCTTCAGGTGTATATCCATTCGACCAGGTCGGATCAGGGCAGGATCTAGTGCACCGAGCTTATTGGTAGTGGCAATAAATATTCGGCCTTCATGAGAACTTAGACCATCCAGGGCGTTGAGAAGTCCACTGAGAGTAATCCTATTCTGTGGTGTTAGTTGTTTATGGTCGATGTATGGTACATGGACGTACCCCTTGCCCTTTGTATCAGATGGGTTTGGTTCGCTGGATCTATCCTCGCGACTCACACCACTTGTAAAGGCAGCATCAATGTCTTCCATGATGGCCAAGCAATGCTTCGGAAGAGCGTTGACGAGTGCAGCGAGCGCTGAATCGTCCATCCCTGCCTGAGAAAGAATAATGGGGTACATGGATAATCCTAGTGCCCCTGCCAATGTGCGAATGAGGCTGGTTTTCCCGGAACCGGGTGGGCCGTACTAGGATGGGAGGAACGAGTCAGCAAACAACAATTGTGCATAGAGTAACGGAGGTGAACTGGTACCAGAAGATATCCACGCCTATATTGGATCCCGCGCTGGTGGTACCATTCTTGACTTGACAGGAAATCCAGCGCGTCGGCAAGTAATGCTTCCCATTGGCCTGGAACCAATACAAGCGAGGTAGGATCACGCCTGGAGAAACTTTGAGTGGGTATCCACATTCCTCCTTGCCTATTGTGGCTTAAGTCCGGATCGCCGAGAGGCAAGGAAAAGATACAACGGAACATACATGTGATAGATCGTTACGTTCTGCTTCTGGCTTTCTAAGTAGGCTTTCTGGATGTCATTGAGAAAATCAGTTAGAACCAGATTCGACCACGCCCCGTAGATGCTAAATGAAGAGTGAGTGAATTCCCACAAAGTCGAAAGAAGATCATACCGAATTGTTACAACAGACTGCGTTGTCACATTTCCCATGCCGATGTGGCTATTTGTGATGAAATAATTAGCAAAGTAAAATCGAACTGAACAAGACGCACTTCGATTGTTCTCGCCGAACGAGAGTCATGGGATACCAGTTATACCATAGCCTAACATATGACGAGAGAGCAGGCAGATAGCATGCTTGCATCCAGTTCCTGTCGGATGGGACTGTATTCGTCCTTGGGTCTGGTCTGAGAGGGGCCATGGAATCGCAAACCACTTTGACATTGCGTGCAGTAGCTGGACACAGGAGTTTAGCCTTCGCACTAGAAAAAACAACGAAAAGGCTCTACCATTGTACGCTGCATTACTATTCAGCCAAGCCGTGAGCCAAACTATAGTCATGTCAGAAGACAGCAACGAAGATCATAAAACATGAACCACAAACGATAGCTATGGTTGCCTTCAGTGAACGCAGCTGTGATACAAATCGTGTCTAGAAGAAGATCAAGGAAAGCAGAAATCCACAGGCCACAATTTGCGAGCCATGTCCCAAGAAAGAAAAGCAGGACTCCATCTGCCACTCCGAGATACGACGTTATCCAAGCAACTTGGGATGTTAGCAGTTGCTTCAAGTAGTCCATGGGGGTAGTGTGAGTGGTTGAACCAAGTGCAGGGGTATTAGAGAGGAAATGATTCGAATTCATGGGTTCAGGTGGGATTTGGAAGGAGAGTGCCCCGGATTATATACTATCCGGAGGAGGTACTTCAACCCCACGCCACTCCATTCCGACAGCGACAGACAAAGGCGTGATGCTGTGCAAGCTGTGATCACAATTATGAATACAATGCCACATTGAACAAGGCCACAGACATGCCTTTAAGAGTTGCAAGCGACACAGCCTTATTCGAAGCAGATGAACAACAGACCCAGAAGGGAGTCAGTCCTTTGAGTCTCGTAGCCTTGCAACCTTTGAATCGACAGCGATGCCATCGTCGCGGAGTCGGATTTGGACAAGCCTGAGGAAATTGGGATGAATGCCAGTGTGAGGGAAATAACACAGGTATTGCGGGCGCCACAACATCTTTCTGGCCAAGATAATTATAGTGGTTTGATGTGAGAACAAAAGCGTATCAGTCTGGGATGCCAGACGCGTTCGATCACATGGAAGTCATGACTAATCCGAAAAGCTGCTTTCGACGGTCACTTACTTGAAGCAACCTTCCTTGAACCTTCCGAAGCAACGGTCATTTTGCTGCTTTAAGTTCAACTTGTCACCAAGGTTAAGGTGACTACTATCAAACTTCAATCATCGATTATGTCTTGTACAAAGTCATGGAATGCACTGCGGAAATTTGATTCAATCCAGCACACCATTACCATTACAATAATCAACATTTCCGACAGCCGGATTACCTGCCCACTACAAAAATCAAACGTTAAGCTTATTGTGCAGTGGATCAGGCACAGCCGACATACATTAGGGAAGCGCCTTTCAACACCCGAAGCGCCGAACACGGCGAACGACAAAATAAAAATCATAACTTGAGCGCCCCCATCTAGAGCACCCCCCAGAATATAATTGTACTTCTTGTACCACCCGGGATGATACCGCCTCAGCCACAACTGTGAAACGAGACCAACAATAATGCTGGATGTGATTGTAGAGGTGACGCCAGATGTCATCCATGCTGAGTACTGCAACAATTCCTCGGAACTGATTCGGCCAGATGACGGAGACGGCAGAACTCACCATATAGATGATTGGAAGCATCACCGTGTCAACTTTGACTGGTCCGATCTTCGGCCACCGCTGAAGGACGAATGTGAGGTTCATGAAAGCTTAACGACAGTGGATGCACACACCTTCCATATGAGCCATTGAATGGTAGTCGGGACCATCCCAATGATCAAGCTGAGAGGGATCACAAGATATGGGCCATCAGTGCCATATAATTGCTTCGCGAGTGACCAGGTGACAGCTGCGCTGTTCAAGCTCTGAGTGACTTGTCCGCTCCATACATTAGTTCCGGTCGGGTGCAACAGAATCTCCCTCTGAGCATCGACGACGGAGACCATGACGACTTCATAAAAACCGATGAGCCACTGCAAAATGGCGGAACTTGTTCCAATTACCGTAATTTACAATAGCCCCTGTGCGCAACAGTCAGAAGATGTCCCATAGAAGAGTTAGCATCAGGTCTACCAACTATAGTACCCCAAATCTGTGTGAGAAACATGATTCGGGGAGGAATCTTGAGGTATTGGCCCATCTTAAGATCACCAGCAAGGTTGATGGATGTGGATATAACATCGTGACTCCACATTGAAAACTAAAGGCGAGAACTCAAGAGTGAAAAGGCCATGCAGTACATGCTATATTGAATTGACCTACGTATAGATTTGCTACAGGTCGTCCTGGATTGACAGCACCTGCCACCATCTTCATGAGCTGGTTTGTGGCGATTCCATTGCCCATACGAGCATATAAGAGTGTCGAGAACGGCTGTAAAGCAAGTTGAATTGAATAACGACCATCACAGGCAGCGAACTGACGGTAATAAAGGCACCCAAAATCAGTGCAACGATGTATGACCACCATGGGAGCGTTGTCTGGCCTTTGATTACGACGACCAACCCTTTTGGAAGAGCAGGGATGAGATACAAGACTGTGGCAAGAAAATAAACTATTACCTGCCACGAAAGAGAGGACAAGGAGTGCGATATACCAGTACCATGGCGCCTCCTTGTATTTCCGCATTGCCTAGAGCAGTTCACGTGAGTTTATCGTAGATTTCAAGAGCAACAACTCTTCCACACCTGGTAGTGGGGGTCTGGTTGTGTTCTATCTTGCGCAAGCTTGAATGAATCTCTAGCATACGGTCCCCAAAAGAGAATACAATGCGCAATCAAACCACCAATCTATAACTTGATAAGTGAGATGTTCCGAATAGTAGACATCAGTTCAGCCTACAGCAAGGTTTGCAGTCAAGTTGTGCCATGCATTGGAGCCTGTCAACGCTGGGAGCCCAACTTCCTCGAGTGCCGTCTGGTTAAGCTGGAAAGTAGTACCGAATACGGCGGATTGGTGATAGATAGATCCATTACTAGAGAAGATCGATGTCGACAGCATCGGATAATCCAATGACTAGAAATATGGATGTTGTATCGTGAGATTCTTGCGGAAGAGAAAGGGTGGGAAGGGGTGCATACATTCCAGGCGTTAGAATAATAGATCGCCATGACTACAATGTAGCAGAAGAAGTATCCAATCCACGAGTTTGCTAGAAGAGGGGGGGAAATAATAAATGGTTCAGTATGGAAATGACGAATAAGACAGTATACGTCCAACCTTGCTGGATCAGAGGTAAGCTCATGAACCTAGTATTCCTAGGCGTAAGTACAAGAATTTAGTGGCCAGGGGTCGAGCTTACGTTGAACCAATATACTGCCAATCAAAGGACAAAGACAGGAATCCTAATCCTTCGTTACCCTCGGCACCTCCGAATAGATTTGTGAAGAGATTGACAGTTCTCTGAGACGCATGTTGCGATGCGAGGCAGAAGATGCTGAAACCGTTCAGGAGTGGAAAAATGTAGGCAGGAAAAACTTCGTAGATAAACATGCCGGTGAAAGCCGACCAGAAAAGCTTGACTCGTTTATGGTTGGCAGCAGTGTCGAAGTGCAGAGCTGACGAATTGAAAGTCAGGAAAGATTTGAAAGTGAAGGATTTCATTACCCTGGAAGACCGCAACTGTTGGGAGATTCTGACACAAGACCACATCAACGTCATAAGTTACCAAAAATCGTCCCGAAACCTACCCCCCAGTAAACCATCTCGGAAGGATAGACCGTGAGAGGGCGCAGGATTCCAACGAGACCATATCTAACCAATATCTCTGTAAATGAGGTAGCAAAAAATTCCAAGTTCTTCAGCTTACCCGAAACAAGCCGTCGAGAAAGTGGCAAGAACGGCCGTCGTAGCATCAACGTGCGTGTCATAGTACAACTGTCCAACGACATTATAATCGGATGATGATAGTTCAGTGGAAGGTAAGCTTACGCGCTGGACAGCAAAGTTATTCACCGCGGCACTTCCGCCAGCGGCCGTGGAGGCTACCAAGGAAGCCACGACGTGCTTTACAGATTCTCAGGGTTAGCCTTCAGGCATTACATAGTGGATGACAAGAACCGACCTCCTTCAGTGAAAACTTTCCGGGATTGATAAACTCGAAGAGAGGGCCGAGACGATGGAAGCGGGTCCCTTCGACCCAAGACCTTCTGGGAAGAAACGCTGCCCATGCATTGCCCACGGTATAAATTATCAAAAGCAAGAACACCGTGGACACCGACATCTGTAGAGGCTTGAACAGATAGATCTATTCGGAATGGACAGTGAGTGATGCCTCAACAACAGCATATGGATGCAGCTCACCTGGCAGAGAGCAGCTCCGAGGCCGGCCAGTACCGTACCCAAGAAAAGCGATCTGAATGTGAGTGCTGCGTCCCCGTCGTCTCGGATGTCGACGACGAAACGCGAAACATCTCGTCCACTAGTAACGACCGGCTCGCCCTTCAAGAGAATAACGTCGTCGTCGTCATGACCTTCCACAGAGCTATCAGGGTACTTGTTATCCTTCTCATTGGCGATCTCCACACTATCAGCCCTCTTACCCCTCGCCTTCTCATCAAGGTGTTCACCTTGATCGAGACTGGGGAGAGCAGACAGCTTTTCAGCTTCGTGAGCAGAGGCAGTCATAGATGCAAGACGAGGTGGAACCCAACAAAGACTGAGTAGTCCCTGAAGCACAAATACTTAAGGATCCGAGGGTTTTAACGTTAGGGAGAGGCCATGATCGGTGTCCACGCGGATAGGGAGCATTCTTCTGTTACACCGATAGCGTTATCACTCGCCATTTCGAAGCATGCAAATGGATTTGGTCCGCGCGGATTTAGATTCATCTGTGAGAGACCAGACAGTGTGTTTTCTCCCCCGGATGAAGCACGAGGGACAGAAAGAGATATGAACAGAGCAATTAACGCCCCTCACACGAAAACTGCCGGCGTGAGCCGTGTTCAAAAGTGGAACTGGAAGCATCGCAATAGGGCTTCTTCAGTTGTGGTCCACGCGGTTGGATAGAAGCGACATTTGTGTGGGTTGTCACGTCAAAGCCAAAGCCACCCAAAGCCAAAATCAAACTTGACTTGTATACTTAGACGCGGGACAAAATCGACTGTGCTTGGAGCTTGACGGCTCATGGCAATTTACGATCATCCTCATGAAGGGAAGAGAGATGCTCTCGAAACTACACAGGAGCCTGATGTGCTAAAGAAAGCTCAGTATTCGAGAGACTACGGTGGATAAACGAAACACAGCCCTGAACTTTTGAGAAGACAACAGAACAATGGAAAGGTCAAGACAAGGGGATAGAAAGAAGACGGCCGGACCGGGTACAGATCAATTCGTTTGGGCGCCGACGGCCTGGGAGGTAGGAAACCACATGAGTACGATGGGCAAAATACCAAAACCAATGGCGTGCTCACCAAACGCTTCAAATGCTCCATGAAGACTTGCAAGCTAACATCATCTGTGAAAATGGCCTGTCCCGCTCCAGCTCCTGGGGTGGAACCATACATCGTAGCCGACATGTGCGTTGTCGACGGGTTGAGTTTTGATAGGAGAAACCGTGCTTGACTTCCACCTTGATCACACACGATGTAGCGGGGAATGGGGAACCGATCAACCAGGAGATCCTACAAACAGTATCACGTCAATACGACCCCGATCTTACAAGCAAATTGTTAAAAATCACCTGAGCATCTGCAACAGGTATTTCAAGCAGCTCTTTGAAGTTTTCATAACCTTCTTGATCCTGATAACCCTGCTTTCGCCACTGGGCTACAGTCTCGCCATGGAAGATAAGAATGTGGAAGAACGTGTCTAGTAGGAGGATAACGTCATGTTTAATGGAAACGCTATCAAGGAGAACGGGCTGAGGTGGTGTGTCGAAAGTGTACGACATCAGCGTAGGCTGAATCATGATAAGAGAATTGTTGACGTCTTCTTCATTTAGGATGTGTCTGCAAGAGATCCGTTACTGCTTACATCGACCTCTGAGAGCATCCGCAAACGGAGCTTACCTGTAGAAAGCGGTCTCGTCGGGACTGTTATTGAACACCTGCAAAAATTGACTTCTCCGCAAATGGAACATGAATTGGGGGTAAATGCTGAAGTTGTCGCTCAATCGGAAGGACGTAGGGTCCTCTTTTCTGTAATCGGCGAATTTTTGGCACAAGCGTATGAGCATGCGATCCAGCCAGCGAAGCACATCCGGCGAGTCGTCGATCTCGGCCTTGAACACGGCAATCCTGGCCATCAAAACTGCTGCGGCCTCTTGATCGAACGACGCCGCGATACTGGGAGATCCTGCCTCTGCGAAGTTACGTGCAATGGTGGTGACACGTAGTCGCTGTTGGCCGGAGGAGTGTTGGTAATGCGTGACGAATTGGATGAGACCTCGGGAGCCTTGCTGCAACGGCTGGCCAGCAGGGGTGACGACTTCGAAGTAGACCGCAGTGGAGGTGCTCGGAGTGATGGCGTTGATCTTCCACGCAGATGTCTGTCCAATACCAATCTCGGTCTCGCCAACACATCCCGACTTCTTCCCAGCTGAAATCGCATGGCCAATGAGACCAGATACCTTGAGCTCTTTTGTTGTCTGCACCAGGAGATGAAAATGTGGTGATGGAAAGAATATGGGACACTATACCTGAACATCAAATGTTGCGTTGAAACCCATCTGCAGATGGCCTTGTTCATCCTTATTGAACATCCGAAGGAAGCTTTGTTTGAAGATAGAGGTTGCGAAAGAGTCTGACAGTACGATGACACCGTTGGTGGAATTGGGCAGTGACTTCATCTCCAGGAGACCAACCTGATCGAGGCAGCCAGCGAACAGGTCAACGACATGGCCATTGTTGGAAGCCCGCTTAGCGAGTCCCTCGTAGAACTTTGGAAGAAATTATGAACATTGACTTGAAGTGAAAGACCGCGTATCATACCTTAGTCGCGCGCTTGAAATGCTTCACGCTATCCCTGTCGATATCGTGGTGAGATCGGATCGGCTCCTTGAGCTCGTTGCTGACGACCATTCCAGGTCCCTCGGTTGCAGGTCCACCAGCAAACAGCATGATGCGAGCACCGGTGTTAGGATACGTGGTCTATACAACAGGTTTAACCAACAATGAGGAGGAAAGGCTGACCTACTCACCTCCAACAACCCAACAGCAACGCTCAATGCAACACCCGTGCAGCGGAGGGGACGCTTGTCATTCTCAACGGGCCAGGGATCGCGCGCCAAGGCCTCCAGAATTCCAGTCAGCTGGAACTCGCATTGTTGGACAGGCATAAGGAAGCGCGCAGCGCCGAAGGCTTGCTGAGGCATAGGCTGGCCTGGACGAGGTGCAGCACGCATTTGGGAGCTAAGGCCGAGCATGTCCTGGATCTGCTTCGCGGTGTACTCCTTGCCGCCCCTGAAAACGTACGACTTGCTGCATTCCGCGTAGCCGATTTCGTGGACTTGGGTCTGCATCACAGATAATCAGTGGACATTATAACAACAACCATAGATAAACTCGCCATGGTTCCATATGTGATGAGACCGACGAAAGCAAACGGCGGGATCAAACTCAGGCTAACAACCAAGGCGTCACGAAGGGCCTTGAGATCTTCTTCATCCAGGCATGTGTCCACTACGAAGAGGAAGATGGGTGGAACAGGAGCTGGGCGGGCAAGTGTATACTCGATAGTGGTATATTTGGGCAACAATTCAGCAGGAAGGTTCGTGTTCGAGATATCCTTGTAATGAGGCGGAAACGCGTTGCGTGATAGACAGAAAGGACAGATCCATAGCTTTCCTCGGATATCAATTTGGCTGGAGCACACATGGTGAATGAGTTGGTTAGTATCAAGAGCTGACAGTACGCACCAGTATGGGTTGAGGATAGCGCGACAAGGCGGCTTGCATGCTACGGGCTCGTACAAAACTGGAGGAAGATCTTCTCGAAGCTTCAAAGGAGTATATAATGCTGAAATCGGAACCACGGTTCTTGTCGCCTCGATACGTGATGATGGCCATACGTTCCAGGACAATCGAACACCTAGAAATCGCTCCTTGTGAATGATATACTCCTGTCCTCTTTTCAATTACGGACCATCGCGCTCCTCAACATCTTCGAAGTTAAGCATGACAGAATATAAAAAGGTTTATGTTTCGCCGGAGATGATAAATGGGTGTCGCAGACAGTCCCACCGGAACAGAGTTTGACGTTGGCCTGCGTGTGACTGAGGATGGACACGTAGAACTTAAGTAAACAATGAACAAACAATGGTCGTGGCAGTGGCGCAGTAGGGCGCAGTTTCTCAACGTTCTCAACCATCATCTCGACATCTGTACTTCAAAGCGTCCACACCGCACACCTAACCTCAGAGCTATTTCACTGAACGTCGCGACCATCATGCGTCACCGTATCCAACCAATGTCGGATCGCAAGCGCAGGTTCGTCTAATGGCTGCGGAATAATCAAACTGGTTACTCACCAGTCAGCCCGGATAGTACTTTTCTTGTCCCGCGGATCGTCGTTAGGACTTTCTGTTGATTCTAAATTTGCGTTTATTGCTGCGCCTGTTATCGTTTCGCTTCCCATGTCTTGTTTCCCCTGTGGTAGCCATTAAACACTGACTGCGGCGTCGACCGCTGCGACCAGAATTCGGTCAACAAATGATGAGAACTGCGAGAAAGCGATTATTCAAATGGTAGGCAAATTGTTCAGTAGTATCCTGATATGATCTCAGCGCCTGCGCACTAAGCATTTGCCTCGAGGCTGCACGACGTCATGGGCGCCTATTGCATAGCGTATGTTCGGCGCCTCTTGAACCACGCTGACGAACTCAGTTCCGCTACAACAGGAATTTAGCAAAGCTAGGGTTGATTCCTACCGGACTTGGCTATAACATTTCGGTTCCCTCATGAGCTGAGAGTAGGTAATGTATACGTTGTACGACTTCGCATCGTGCACGGAATCAGATTTTGTGGAATCGACTTATTCGGACAGGATTTTTACGACTACGATGAGCTGCGGTCCTGATGCGATTGCACCACTCCAAAGTGAAACTGCGCCAGCTGCGACGTGTTCTATGCGCAAGAGGTTGTTCATGAGCAAGCCGCTGCCCAGCGCTGCCCGCATGAGGGAATTGTTCCTACATTTCGGCCATCAAAACTTGCCCAATGAAGCTAATCTTCCCAGACGAAGCCACAAATTGTGACTGAAATCGCCCGTGTTCTTGCATCCCACTATCTACGATACTGGTAAGTCCGTCCTCAATGGAAAGAAAAATCGGATTCTAACGACATCACATATTGTTGAATGAAGAACTGAAGCCATTACCCGTGTGACCATATGGGCAGTGCAGTCTGAGCCCGAGCCGGTCTGCCGTTTGACGAGCCAAATATTTTGTCGAGTTTGCGTTTGCGTAATTCATCTTTCCTTCCCCCACCATCCACCCCACTTTCTACATCAAGCACAGTCCCGTATCCAAATTCGGCGATATTTTGCACTCATGAGACTATAAAGCCTCGGTACACTTGGGGTACAGGGTGCCAGGCTTTCCCCTCATTCCGTATGTGCTGCTACCCTTAATGTCGGCTCCGTATTGACTTGATCTCTCAAATCGCAGTAGGCAACAACTTGGAACATATACCGTTCCCGAATCAAATACTCTCTCTCACTCTCAATCAGAGCTACTTCACTACTTCAATCGCGCAGTACCAGAATATCCAAGGAAGAGGAAGATGACGACGGCAAAGCTGGAAAAACTTGACTTGGACATGCTGAACTTTCCGACCGGGTATGTACCCATCGTTACCCTCACGTCACCACTCACCGACACTCTGCAGCGAGGAGTCTCCATCAACAGCGGCCTCTACGCTACCGCAGTTGACCCCGGGACCTCCTGCTCAGAATGTCACATGGATCCAAGTCCAGTATGTCCCTCCATATACTTGAGCACCCGCGTTTTTTCATTTTCATCGAAATGCAGTCGCTCCGAGTGGAATGCCGACCGTGGCCGCATCCGCACCCCGCCGGCGCCTGTTGTGAAGGACATGGATTCCTTCAGCGAGGGATCGGGAGTCGGTAGCTTCGAGGACATTTTGGATACCAGTCCTATCGATGGTAACCTCGTTTACCATCCCCCTGAAAATCCAGGCTCGCTTGGATTGTTACCAGAGCTCGACTCCAATGTGTCGCTGTCAATAGAAACATGGCGGGAAGAAGTCTATGCCGACGCGCCGCCTAACGTTCAACTGGGTGTGACTGACCTCCCGGAAGATGACATTGTTAGAGAGGCAATCGATGCCGCTGATTCGTTGTCGGAGATTACATTGGAGTGTGCGGATCAGGAGGCCACCGTTGACGACGGATCTGATTTGCAACATTGTATACCCACACCGACGTCAATGACGGCGTCGGTCGCTCCCCGCGTCACGAAGCGTGCCAGGTCCCGCACCCCCGATGAATCCAGGAGGACACGACCTCGACCGCGGACGCAGTCGTTGTCCTCTATTCAATCTTTTTCACACAACTATGATGATTTCTCATCTGTTCCGTGGCGGCCTAAGACAGTCCGCGAGGACTACCGCCATCCTTTTGATTAAAGACGCTGACTACGTGACGGACGTTTGGCGCACATAACGCACACCCCCTACAGGTCCCAAGGACTATATTTATGACCTCGTGACGCAAGAGGTGTCAGGGAACAAACGATAACGCACCTCATGCATGACTTCCACCTCCTCCGCATATGCATACTCGAACTGGACATCACTATTGATACCATTGCGTGCGCAAAGAGCCGCGCATTTTGGACCCCCCCGCACGCGCCCCATGGCGGGTAATACCATACAGATATGATACCTTCGCGGTGACTCATTTACGGAAATTAACCCACCTCCCCTCACTATGCTTTCCACGGACTGCGCAATGGATGCTGGGCGCTACAGCTACGCTGAAATAACATCATTGTGCCCCATATACATTCCCTTCTTCCTTGTATACCTCCTTCTCCCGTCTCTGCACTGTCCCGACGTGTCCGATGCGTCCCGAACTCGCTCCACTCCTCGGTAAGTAAGTAGATAGGATTATGTAGATGATGTACCTGTCTCATAAATCTAATCTTGTTTTGTTAATTACATAATCTAATCTTATCGTTCCTTGAAAATAACACGTCCACAAGAGTAAATAAGATTCAACAACAGCGATCAACCATTTCGTTCAACATTGCACTCCAACCAACTAGTCGCTCGTTCATTATCAACTCTCTTTCTATTGAACCTCCATGGCTCCTAAGTCCTCGAACTCTCTTAGCAAGCTTCCAGAATCTCTCGCAGCCATATTCGACCAGGCACAATCAACACTCGCAAACCACCGCAAAAACTGTGTTGCCCTGTACAAGCTGCATATCCAAGCCGGAAGTGTCACGCAACTCGCGAAAGATGGAGCATCAGTGAAGCTGATTGGAGAGCGCGCATTTGGAGATGCCTTTGTGGATATGATCAACCGGGTTTTGGTGGTGAAGAAGGGACCGGCGACGGCAGATCGGATCGTTAGATTTGTGGGGGCATATGTGAAGTTCATGAATGAGAAAGGTGACTTGCTCTCTGGATTGATTGTATATCCGGTCCGTATACCAATATCATGGCGTATGGGGTTGGAAATTTGGGCGTGTGGGTGGGAATGCTGAGCAACTTGCCTGTCCCTTGTTTAAGCGCTCGATCAGTTCACAGCCTCCCCCATCCCGATTTCATAACTAATTATGCTTCCTGCTGTGCAGTGACCACGGAGAAGGACAAAGCCGCCCATGATCCCTCGACATCTACACAGGTCGACGACGATACAGACGACAGCCTTGGTTCGCGATTCGTATCCCGCCTCCTTAAATGGCTTCTTCAAGGGTTCACCGCGAAGAACAAAGCCACGCGATACCGCAGTATCTGCTTTGTCTCCGAAATGATAGCGCATCTCGGAGAAATAGAGCGAGTGTTGATTCATTCGTACCTTATGAATCTTGGTTGATGGGTTTTCACAGTGAAGACACATATAATGTGTTACGCGACGGGTTAATGGAAAGGATATGCGACAAAGAGTCCTTAATTCGTGCACATGCCGTTACTGCGCTTTCGAAGCTCATTGGCAGTGAGGATCCAGATGAACTTGAACCGGGCGAGAAAACCATCCTTGAGATTTTGCTGGATGTAATCACCTACGACCCAATGCCGTAAGTCAGTTCTCCATACCAACCGCCATTCTTCATGTTATCACTGTACGAAAATTGCAGAGAAGTTCGACGAGCCGCCTTACTTCAAGTTCCTATTCTGCCCACGACGCTCGACATTATTCTTAGCCGGACGCGTGATACCGATCCCCTGACGCGTAAACTTGTCTACTCCAATGTCCTCCAAACACGGCTCGGGCACCTTCGCCAATTGACTATTGCACAACGTGAACAGATCGTGAAAGACGGGCTAGGAGACAGAGAGCCTAGCGTACGCGTAGCGGCTGGCAAACTCGCTGGAAGTTGGTTCGATATAGTTCTTGCGGAGGACGGAGATGCAGAGGAGAGCACATGGGAGGGAGATGATGGGGGTGTCATGAAGGGTTTCTTACGGTTTCTGGCACTTTTCGACGTTGTGGGACCTGGAGAGGGTATTGCTGTTGACGCGATGCTTTCTATATTCGTCACGAGGCCCAATATTACCGATGCGTTTTCTTTCCCTGGTAAGTCCGCAGTGTCCGGTTTTGTTTCGGTCTTACCCTTCTCTGTTCCAGAGTCATACTGGAAGGAACTTACACCAGAATCTGCTGTGATGGCTCGAGTATTCATTGAGCATTGTCTCTCTACGAAAGATGAAGCGCGCCTCGAATCCGCGTCACTACCCGTTGTGACGGCATTTGCCTTTCATTTGCAGGAGATATATAATGGTCTCCTGGACGCGCTGCAGGAGGCAGACAATGTGGCATTCTTGAATGCGGGAGAGGACGAGGACGAGGACGAAGCTGAGCGTCGTGAGGAGGAGTTGGCCAAGCGGGAGGTTATTCTCGGTGAGATGTTGAGAATGGCGCTGAAGTTGGACTATATGGATGAAATTGGGAGGCGGAAAGTGTTTCAGGTCGTTAGTGAGTACTTTGATAAAGCCTTTCTACAGGATTTTATAAAATATTTCCATCTAATTTCTCAGAGGACATGGTCGCCCATCCAGAACTCCCTCCAGGATTGATCAACCCATGTCTAGACGTCCTGAAAGAAATCTTGCCAACAGAGCGTGAACTCATTAGAGTGATTGTTGAGATCATTGTCGAGCTAAGGGAGGAGGAGGAGCAAGACGGTCAGGATGGCAGAAGTATACTGGTATCTTGGAATTTTTATGCGTTCTCATGTTTCCACCTTAATTTATTTCCTTTACAGAACGATGAGAGTCATGCAGATATTACACAGACTACGATCACGAAAGACAAATCGATTCAGCGTACAAAACAACGGGATGAAATGACATCGGAGGAACGACTAGACGCGGACATCAAAGATATGAGGTGCCTTACTCTATGCATCGGGATGCTCGAACGAGTCGACGGCGTGAGTTTTTCGGTCCGAGAGATCGCCCCATCCTTGACTTTTGGCTAGACGTTTGAGGACAACTCCACATTGGAAGGTATTTTATCGGATTTGATCATCCCGTCAGTAAAGCGGAAGGAATTGGCAATGCGAGAGAAAGGTCTCGTCAGTTTAGGATTGTGCTGCCTCATTGCGAAGGTATTCCATCCCTTATCAAATAATTTCAGGTATGCTGATGATAATGTCTTGCAAGAACATGGCATTGAGCTCGTTCCAGTTGTTCCTCGGCCAAGTGCAAAGTGCACCTGAGGAGCTTAAACTTCGAGTTATGCAGGTGATCTTTGATTTACTGATCATGTATGATCAAGAATTCTTTGGACGCTCGGAAGAGATTGTAAGACGCTACTTGAATGGGTGAAACTAGAGAGCTGACTTTTACGTTGCCTCAGGCCCAAAAAATTATCGATTTCCTTCTGCAAACTCTCGAGACAGAGGAGTCTCCCGCCGTTCAGGCAGTTCTATGCATGGGGTTGTCCAAACTCCTTTTATCTGGCAAGATACACGATTTGAAGGTATGCTCGGGTTGTTTCAGCAGAATTACCTACAGCTTGGCGACAGGTTCTGACATGTCTCGTCCTTACGTACGTTTCGCCCAACACTGTCATGAATCAAGAGCTGCGCCAGTGCCTGTCATATTCCTTCCCGGTCTACTGCTATTCTTCACCTGCGAACCAACACCGAATGCAGTCGGTATGTTTATTGCAGTTAGGTCCTGTGTCAACTTGCATCTGACGACATCTAGATATTTATAACAGTCTTTGACCTGTTCAAGCGCGTTCTTGAGAATCTCGACGAAGACCAAGAGATGATCTCTCCGCAGCAGTTCGGTCTCTTGATAGTTGATTGGACCAACCCACAGAAGGGGGTCGATATGTGAGTCTCGTCAGGTATCTTCTGTTACTTACGTTATCCTGATATGTGAGGATATCCTTGCAGCTCCTCAGATCGAAATGTACACATTGAGCTTGCTGTTGACATACTGGGAGCACTTTATGATCCTGAGCGGTCAGGTATTGTTAACAGTCTTATCGGACTCATATTATATTCAATAACGCATTCTTCACAGTGGAAGATCAGAAGGTGTTCTGTCAACTCCTTGGCCACCTTCATATAATGCCTGGTGGACTGGAACAGCGATCGGTGCACAAGCTGAACCTCCTTCTCACCCATCACGAAGAGGTGATTACGCGTCTTGTATTTGTTCTAGTTCTTGCTCAACTGCGTACCTTGCTCCTAGCAATGCCCCTTCAACGATGATTCAGTGCTCAAGATTTTTAGAACATTCAAGAGCCGCTTCAACAAAATATTTGTGAAGGACCTACAGCATATTGATCCAGGAAAATATCTCGACGACGAGTTCATCGAGCTATACAAATTCATTGGCATCGACCCTCCCGAAGAGAGTAGTGAACTTGCACACAGTCACGCTGGCATGTCACGCAGTCAAAGCGTCGCTCAGAGGTATTTATCTTGGGTACGGAATCTTACGCAGTGCTAATTTGGCATTAGTGAAAATGACGGGCAAGACGATCCCGTATCTTCTGTGGATGAAGAGGAGTCCAGGTAATCAAGCCCAATCTTCGAAAATTTATCCAAGTCTTCCTGAGCATTCTTGGTTGCCCACAGTTCACCAACCCCGTCTCCCCGAAAAGCCAAAATCTCAACGTTAAATTCTAAGCCTTCTAGGGCCGTGAAGCAGACCAGGTTGACTAAGGGTTCTACACTACTTAATTTATGGTCGTTCTAACATTCTTCATTTATCCAGCCTCCCACAAGACGAAGATGAGGGCGAGGAGGACGAGAATGAAGATGACGATATGGCCATGCCCATTCCGGCAATGGTAAAGG
>JABCKG010000219.1:0-18520 GCA_018851835.1 Hypsizygus ulmarius | reverse complement strand
GTTCTGCACGTTATTCGGCTTCCGACTGTTGATGTTTTATTTTTTCGACCCGCCTATCGATATGAATTTAGCTGTAACGTCAGCCACAGCGTTCCTGCCGAACGACATCAGTATCTCGGAGTCGCTGCGCAATGTATGTGAGTCGCTGAGTCTTGACACGCGTCGCGCTCGCCGCTCGCCGCCGCTCCCTCTCTCAATGACCACGTGACTAGACGCGTTTGGTCGGCATCCGCGAAGGGACACCCGCAAGAGAAGTCCGCGACACATCTTGACGTTGCCGGTGCAATTCGTGTCCTCACCATTGATCATGAAAAGGCGCCGGACAAGCCACAATGTCTTCGTTACCCACCTCACTTCTTCCATTCAACCATTAATTATCTCTACCAAACGTCATGATGCGTCCCGATGCGTATGGACCAGCTGCCTACCACCATTGGCACTGGCAGCGCGGCGGCCCCCGCCGATTTGTATGGTTCTTCATAGGAGCAGCAGCCGCTACTCTCTGGATCAAACATAAGGAGGAACACTATAGCCACGCAGGCTGGTCAAATCCTTGTATCCGTCCCCTTGTTCGACCTCCTGCATCTGCTCCAGCAGCCGACTCATCCTCCTGGAGTCCCCGAGGAATCTCGAGGACGATAAATAACATCCCGCCTGCTGATTCCGACCCTGGGGAGGGGAACGGGTCTCAGGCATGGAATGAGGAGCGGGAGCGAATGTTAGCGCTCGGTCAGAAGGCGGGTGATAGAGTAAGCTTGTCGCTCACTTGTATGTAAAACACATTTTTATTGACATTGCACATCCAGATGACCGAATTATCAGAGGCTACTCTCGATACCGTTTTGCAAACCGTCGAAATTCTGAAAGCTGTACGTTATATTTCTCCTTGATCGTACTGCTCAACTCATAGCCATAAACATTTTAGAAACTTGCTGAACATCGAGCTGAACGTGAAAAGCAAGCAGCAGAAGAGGCGGAAAAGCGGAAGAATCCACCGCGCCCCATGTAGAGACAGCATAAGTACACGGACGAGCTCTCGTTCTCTTCTCTCTTATAAATTATCATATCCACGCATCCCATCTCAGAATCACTGTATTTTCAATAATCTGTAAATTTACATTTTCATCAAACATCATAGCAGTCCCCTTTCCGCTTGACGGAGACACGAATCGCACCTCGATCCAGCCTCGCGAACCATCCTCTACTCACATAGTCATACATATCGAGAAGACAGCCGTTTCCCAATCAATGAGCCTCGATCATGCATCATACTACGTCTTTCTGTAGAGCGGGCAAATCAGAGACAGGATCTTCGCCACCACGTCTCCTGTTGACATATGAAGGAGCAACAGGTTTCGTCTCTCCTTGTTCTTCCGCTATTAATTGTAATGTCAGCACATTTGGAATACAAGGCCGAAAACTTGAACGCACGTGTAGAGTACCAGAAGTATGTGACCAACCCACTGAGAATGACAACGAACGCGACGAAGTAGAGCCAGTAAGGGTGGTAGTGCTGGGGATGGGGAGGCAGCTTCAATCAAAGCGCTTTCAAAGTACAAAAAAAAATATGAACTTACATAGAGGAACAAACCTAAATTGGGATTCTCGTCAAACGTCTGCGCTAGTAATAAACAGATGACGACGAACCGAACAAAAGGCCCCAGAAGTCACTGGATAGCAGACTGAGATTAAAGTACGTGGATGAAGCCGTTCTGTATACCACTGGAGCGAGAGTGTACAGAACAAGCATCGCTAATGACGGTATGATTAACAATGTTTCTCGTTTTAAAGAAGAAACAAACCTGAAGTGAAAGCTACCAGAAGTCCGACTACGAATCAAGAGCCTGGTCAGCGGAGGGCACGGGGCGAAAACTACAAACTTCACTTGTTGCTCCATTCCACGAAGCCAGTGTCATGGCGTCGTGTTCTAATGAAGCAGCTTGAATCCCACAGATCAAAACACCCCACATTCCCAATTGGCCGACAACCTGCATGTGCACATTCAGCCCCCAAACACGAAAAAAGTAACATGACGAGAGAAACTAACCTCGTAAAGGGGTCTTTTTCTGACGAAGAACTCTTCCGTCGCATTCGCTGCAAGATGTTATTTGGTCGCTTTCCGTAGGTGATAAAGGCGTATACACACTGAACCCATAAAGTGTTGCACCAGCGATCATGAATCCATCCCCTTTCGCTCTGTGCAATGCTGTCCAATCTTTATCCGTGATCTGGTCAGAAGCGACCAATAACCCGAGCCCTGCGACACAGATGAGAACACCCTAAAGCAGCATAATGAAACTGCGACTCTCTGCATGACATGGGTTTACTAACCAGTATTTGAGTCCAATGGTATTTTGGTCGCATGTACAGCCAAGAAACGAACATGCATACAGGGATCGCCCAGCTATGGGAGAAGGTAAGAGCATGTCCATCCTGAGAAGCTATGACTTACGCATCCAAAAGCATGCATGATAGTAGGTCTGTGTATTGGTATGCCTGTTGACTTTGTGAATCTAAAAGAACTCAACAGAGAGAATGAAACGTTACCTTGACTACAAGGAAATTTCCTTCCACATCACATGCAGCCAGAATAAAGTCTTCGATCATGGACTTCAAAACAATGTATTGCCAACGAGAGAGAAAGCGACATACATCTCCATCCATCTCGAAGCACCGTATTTCCCCAGCCTTTAAAGCCATCTATGACACTTGATGAGTCCACAGCAACCACGTTCAAGATTTTGAACACGTACATTGATATATTGTGTAGGGTGTATAGATAAGGAACAGAGAGAGGTATCTGTGATGATTACATTAAATAAGTGTATCCGAGCAAACTTATGTCGGGGGCTCCGGATACGTACAGAAAAAAGCTCTGGGTAGTTGGCAGAGCCCAGTTCCGACGCACCAACTCAGTCGTCGCGACATTGGTGCAAGTAATGGATACAGAAACCAACTGGCCGCATACAATTGCAATGGTAAATCGTCGGGTCCAGATGCTCCTCCATCGTTGGCCAAAGCTCTGAAGAAAGCTCTTGGGGGACGAAAAATGAATGGGCGGTCGAGTGGGGACTGCTTGCCCAAGCTCATCAGGCTCATCAGTCTTGACGCTTGCGATATCGTATTTCTTAATGTCGTCAACAGCATCACTGGGAGCGGACATGATGATCCGCTAAATTCACGGGCGCTTTTTTCAGTACTCCGGTTAGAGTAGGATGATACACTCATGACACACACTTTGCAATAGAGCCTTTGAAGAAACGGGGGTTTCGAGTGGGGAAAGATTCGAAAACTCTTGAAGGACAGATCAATTTTATCCCAACCTGATCGATCGGGAGTCGGGAGTCGGTTCAATTTTACATCTGTTTGTATCGGGGGCTTTAAGACAGCAATAATGATCGGTCCGGGACATTCCGGAGTCAACACCACCAGACACACCACCACCCAACCACCACCTTGACACCACCACAGGTACAGCATGAATCAACTCCTTTCAGTCTAGGAATCCATTTATCGTTGTTATCACACGATGGCGCTTTCGATTTTGGTCCCAGCCACACTCAGCCCTGCAGAATCAATAGGATCGTTATGGGAATCCACTCAAGCCTCGAAGCTCGAAGTCGCATCCAAGGCAAAAGTTCGCTTACTGCTGAGGCAAGGATGCCACCGAATATGATACCTCGCATCACTCAACGCCGATACGAAGATTTTATGGCCTCAACTTTGGCCGGTAAGTTGAAGGGGCGGTAACTCTCTTATACCAATGTACATGTATATGCATGTCGGACATCTACGATCATCTATCGGCTGGGCAGTAGATTAGCCTTATGGTCACTGGTCAGACACTAAGTAACGCGGAATGATCTCCCGGGTTAAGTCATGTAAATATGGTGTTAGCAAATTCGCCGTGGCAGTCGGTCCGCGTTTGGAATGGACACCTTTTATGATCAAATGTCTATCCGCAGCAACGTTGACTGCGATACAGGTGGTGAATGCTGTCGTGAGGCCTAGCGGACTTTGCATCCTGCGGGACGTTGTATCCGAGCAGCGTGCAAGAAACGTTCATAGGTAATCTTTTTGATAAACTAATAAGGGTTCAGAAATTCGAAGCACTTGTATCTTTTTCTTGCATCTTGTGTATAGATCTGAAATGTAACCTCAGCGGCATACGTACCGCGGCAAGAACAGGCCGCAGCCACTATGACATTTGTCCTACTTACCTTTGCTAGATTTCCAAATAGCAGCTACTTCGTGCTAGCGTTTGCAATGCGCGGACCAGAACAGAGAGTATTTGCAGTTTTCCGTCCAAGATGCGGTGCCCTGGCTGCCGGTGAATCGCATCAAGATTTCCTTTTATACAGACTGACCTCACACCCATCAAATCTCAAAAACGACTTGCAAATGCACTCTAATCCAGGCACTGCCAACTGCCCATTCTTCCGAGTCGGCTTGCGTCAACTTCAGGGTCAATGGCCGGACGAAATGCCCCTGACACGACAAGTGACCACAAGTTCATCTTTGTAACGTTCCGCTGATGACCGCCACTTGAACAAATACTCTCTGCAAGTTGAGGGCTCCTTCCATCGTTTGACCACTTTCTCAGTGGATCACCCGTATCTCGTCCCAATATGTGGCCCCTTTCCACTTCCTCCTACCTTAGCGTCGTCAATTCAAAACGCGCTGCACGGGCACAGGCACTAGAAGGGGCTGCCGCCTCTTCTCATGGAGAGGACGATTTCACAAATGCGACAGGTAAGCACTTCAGTCCAATTGTTCCAAATGCCGGTGAATGACGCGTGCCGGCTATCAGCTACAGAGATAGTTTCCCGCATCGAGAAGGGTGAATGGACAGCGTCGCAAGTCATCGAAGCATACATCTCCCGGGCCGCCTTCGCCCATGATATGACGAATTGTCTAACAGAGGGTAGGTCCAATTTCTTGCGATCGCTCAATGCTCACTTGCTCACTATGAGGATAGTGATGTTCGATTGGGCACGACAGCAGGCAAAGGACTTGGACGATGAATTTGCATCCACAAAGAAACTACGTGGATCACTCCATGGTGTCCCAGTCAGTTTCTCTGTCATCTCCTTGATTCCCGGGTTTGTAACACCGGTTTTCTCAGACTAGCTTCAAGGAACAATGTATGTACTGAATGTAACAGATTGCTAACATGAAGCTTATCTCGATTGACAGTTGACATCATCGGCTTTGATACCTCCATCGGTTTCTCTCAGTGGGCCAACAGGCCAGCGGGGACCCATGCTGATGTATGTGAAACAAGTCTAACGTGGGGACATAGCCATTGACCTTTTATCGTAGCTCGTATCCCAGTTCCTTACGGCTGGCGCAGTATTGTTCGTCAAGACCAATGTACCGCAGACCATGTTCGCGTTCGAGTGTTCCAATCCCGTGTGGGGAAGAACCACGAATCCCTACAATGACAAATATACCTGTGGTGGGAGCTCAGGCGGGGAGGCAGCTCTCCTTGCAATGGATGGGTCGGCAGTAGGTATTGGAAGTGACATTGGAGGCAGCCTTCGTATTCCCACAGCTTATTGTGGGATATACTCCCTCAAACCTGCTGCTGGCCGCATTAGTTCTCATGGTGCCCAAGGTTCGGTGTTTAACTTTAGAGAACGATGTTAGACCTTATTCTTTGTCAGGTCCTGTACCTGGTTTCGAAGGCATCAAGACTGTCGTGGGACCGATGGGCCGGTATATGACCTGTTTGATTACTGAAATCAGGTGCCTTACCGATGAATTCCCTGCAGGTCTATCGAAGACTTGGAATTAGTCTCCCGTCTCGTTTTCGGCGTTCAAGGCTCGAACCAAAACATCGCACCTCTACCGTTCCGTGATGTGAAACTCCCAGCCAAGTTACGATTTGGATACTATACTTCAGGTTTACTCTTTCATGTCTGTCTTCCTCTCCTGCACTCAATGCTTTCGCAGATAATTATGTCAAGGCTTCCCCAGCTAATAAACGCGCCGTACTCGATACTGTCAAAGCCCTCAGGAAGCAAGGCCATGAGTGTATTGAGTTTGATGTGCCTGGTGGCGAGTCCCCTCTGTATCCGTTGACAGTGGCCGTGAATAAGTTGGCTTTGGATTGTAGCTGCCCAGGCTTTCAATATCTTTGTGGGTCTCACAGCCGCGGATGGTTATAAGAAGATGCTCAGCCATATAGGACCTGATCCTACGGTAAACTTTCTTTTATACCGTACGACCCACTGATGACTGACATAGTCCATGTGCATAGGAGAAGAGCTTATTCCTAGTATCAATTGGCCCAAAGCTGTTTTGTGAGTCGTTCCGGTTGATACTTTCGTAACACTTCCTCATACAGCCACTGTAGCATTTGTTCGCAATTTCGCTGCTTGGACTTTGGAAACCTTCTTGGGCGACGGGATTTTCGCTTCGACTATCAGATCCGCAAGAGTACGATCGACCGGAGAATACACTGAACTTGTCGCCACTCGAGAGGAGTTTATCAAGACATTCCACGAACACGTACGTCAAAATATGTGCTGATGGAAGTAAAACTGAGTGCCTTGCAGGTATGGAACAAGCACAACTTTGATGGCATTATTGCACCAGTTCAGGCCTTACCGCAACTCCCTCATGGGTATGTTGCTTTTACCATCAGCATAAGCTGAAGATGATCAACATTTGAATTACAGTGGCTGTGACAAGTTCTCAGGGCTCGCAGCTGCGACGATCCTCTACAACGTGTTGGACCATGCAGTTGGATGTCTTCCGGTTACGACCGTCGATCCTTCGAAAGATCAACTGACAGAGGAGTGGAACACAGGACCTGGACTTGGATCACCCTGGATGGAGGCAGGCTTGTACAGGGGAAAGAAACCACTCTACGACCCCGAGGAAATGGCAGGGATGCCTGTGGCTATTCAAATTGCTGGCAAGAAGTGGGAGGAAGAGAAAGTCCTGGCTATGATGCGCGTTGTAGACGAAGCATTGGGCAAAGACCGGGGCTTTGGTCCTGGGAAATGGAACAAGCACACGAAGGCGAAGGTGAACGGGTCATTGTGACATGTTCGCTGCGGATTGCACGCTGGATGTGTATGTACATTCTTTGCAGGTTCAAGCCGTTTATAGGTAGAATATTATCATTTCGTAGGGCGGCCGGCCCGTCGGTCCTCTTTTCTCTGATCAACCTAGGAGTAACCGCAATGATCTCAGTTTAGAATGAACTCTACCGAGTGTGCATGGAACAAACGCACCCAGGTTTTTTTGCAGTCCCGGTAGGCTTGGAAGTACTCCAAACAAAAATCCCGATCATATTCATGTCGGTTCAGACAGTCCATCGACGCCTTAGAAGCAGCTGCACAAGGACTACGTTCCTTTGAATGAGAACCAGCAGGATGGACAATACGCAGCCACGCACTCGATATATTGTGAGGCAACACTGCGGCCCTGTAGAAAGATGAGTCGCGAACGTTTGAGAACGGTTAGGTTTCGAGAGTGTGTCGAGAGCGTACTTGGAACTGCTCTCTGTAGTTGAGAGGCATCACATTGTCCTCGGGCGCAGTAATAGATTCCTCTTTCGTTGTCCCTGCCATATGTCCGAGACGAATGAATGGCAAGGAAGGTGAAGACTAGCACAAGTCACAGCGGTACTGGTGAGACGGGGAAGGCGCGGGGCTCGAAAGCGGCGGACAAATTGTACACGTAGCACGTGGTTCAGCACCGTCCTGCTCCCAATACTATTACCATCGTAAGATTGTCAATAATATTGCTCGTGAGACATACAAAGTAAAATTGGAGCGCAAATATTGCGGAGCAAAGTATGGACAATCACATATCACAGTAAATAAACTAGAATGTCCAGGTTGTATGGAGAATTTGACATCGCCAAAACAACTGAAGGTAGTTGCAATTGAAGACCATTCAAGGAGAAGTAGGCAAAGGAGGAGGGGCATCAGGCTCTGGAGCAAAGATGAGGTTCAGAGGAGGCGTTGTCTGACTGTCTTCGCTGAGTAAAGTAGCGATGATAGACCGTCCAGCGAACGATCGCCCAGCCAGACTCTTCAGCGCAGCAGATGCACTTGCAGCATCCGCATACTTGACATACACACGGCCAACTCCCGAAGCCTCATCGGCTCGGATTGCATCCTGCGCTGCTTGGTGACCCCCTTCTCCAGGAGCCCATTTGGATTTGTCCTTTTTTACAGGCCGAGGAATCCTCAGGTCTTCCACTGTACCAAAGTTCGAGCATTCTTCTTTTACGTCTTCGTACAGGTCGCCGTACTCTTGATCGTCGGTGAGGTCGTCAGGCGTAACCATGTTCAACATGAGCAAGATACGGGCGTCCGCAGTCGATGATTCGCCGGCAGGCATGATCGGACGAGGGATTTCAGGGAATTGGTCGTATGGCAAGTTGGGGATCATTCCAGGCGTTCCAGGCTTGGCTCCAACGGATGCGCGTTGCACTACGAGGTACCGGTCACCAAGTTCCATGCCGTTGAGACTCTGAATGGCGACGTCAGTGACATTCACATCAACGTATTCAAAGAATGCGAAGCCCTGTGAATCGAGAGACTTAGTTTCGGCCGTGACTATGTTTTAACTTCACTAAAACTTACCTTGGAAGGTCCATTTCCATTTTCGCGGACGAGATTGAAAGCTTTTAGGTCTCCGAAACTCTTCAGCAGTTCCATGACTTGTTCTTCATTCAAATAAGTTGGGAGACCGCCAACGAAGACCTTGTTGATAGAATCCGGAACGTTTGTTGAGACGACACCTGGAACATGAATACCGGGAGAAGCAGACAAGTCAATTCCACCATAGTCCTTCGGTCGGCGGATTTTGAGAGGGCCATTGATGAAGATGATGCCATCGAATGCCATTGCCGCTGTTGCGTCTTCTGCGCTTCGGAACTGGGGGAAATTTTTGATGGTGAGAAATAAAGCTCAGTAGTCGATTATGACGATATACCTCAACAAATGCGTAGTTCTTTTCATAGTTGCATTGAACAGCCAAAACAGGATTTCCCGGTGCTCCAGTGCCGATATTCATTTCAGTCATTTTACTATTGAAGAAGTCGGCGAGGTTCTGTTCGTTCACATCAGGGGTGATGCTGCCAATGTAAAGGCGACGAGACTGTCGGGAAAGGTTAGGGTTCCCGCCGATACCCATCCCAAAGCTTTGCACCGGCATGGGGGGAGGTAATCCTGCAATGCCCAAGATTGGTGGAACCTGTGTTCTGTTAGCACCTGGAAGGTTAAATAATCCTGTGAGAGGGAAAAGTTATAAACACATCTAGTCGTACGAGAGTAACAGTAATCATACCAGTTTGCTTGGCTTGCATAGCGGTGTACTGCTCATAACCAGGTGCATGGACATCCCATCCTGAAGCCTTCCTCCTTCTCTGCGAGAGAGGCACAGCACCTTCAGGAGTGGGAGAACGCCTTTCCGGGGTACCTACGCCCTCCTTGTTGGGACGCCCGCCTCCTCTTCCACGACGGTCACCACCGCGAGTTGATGCCGTGTCATCCCTACCACCGCGCCCTCCGCCTCCGCCTCCGCCTCCGTCACGATGTCCATGGTCGTCTTCGCGTGGACGGAAGTCACGACGCCGTTCAGCTTCATAATGGGAAGGTCTCGAAAGGTCATCATAGTCCTTTGAGCTGCGATATCTATCGCGCTCACGTCTATCATCCCCGCCTCTTCGGCTGCCTCCTCGTTCGCTATAGCGGTCTCCGCGGTCCCTGTCGCGTTCACTTCGGTGTTCTCTATCACGGTGACCTCCGCCGTCCCTATCTCTGCCGCTCTCGTGTCTTAATGATCGGTATCGGTCTTCACGATATCCTCCACGGTCTAGAAGAAATAAAAAGAAAAGCAAGAGTAGGTAAGTAACTTCGATTGGAGGGCTGCTGTGGAACCAGCAGTTCGGCGGGGGGACAGCGAGAGATCCACGAGAAGGCTAGCTAGCTGGAAAGGAAGCATGGTGCAAGAAAAAGAAGAATGCACCATGAGCTCATCGTCTTTGGCAACACGAGAGTGAAGAAAATGAAGACAGACAGAGGGACGTGGAATGTAGAGTTTTACCTCTATGGCCGCTCGATGGTACAGAGCCGTCGGCGCCTTTCATGACTACCCATAGCAATGTCAAGGTAAAGTAGAGCATTGAACGTCGTACTCACCATAGTCATCGGCCATGGTTCGCAGTTGGCTGGCAGTGAGAGTTTTTTGGTGTAGGAGGGAAAAGGAAAGCACAGGTTCAAACTCCGCTCAAATGCTCTGTGCACTGCGGGGAGTGCGGCTCGAGTTTCGTCCGACCCGACATCTTCGATACGAAACATGTCTACAGAACTCCCCTACGCTGCAGATGCCGAGGTGTCTTTATCTTATGATGAACTTGAGGTGTGGAGGTTTCTCTAGCTCCGGGTATCACACTCACATTCCACCGTTTAGGTGCTCCGGTTACAACACGAGAAGGAGTTATCCCAGGGTTACGTTACAGTGCAGACGAAATTCAACTATGCATGGGGGTTGGTGAAAAGCCCAATACGGGAACACCAGGTCGAGGGCGTACGCTTGCTGCAAGGTATAGGGATCTGCCATACTACGCCATCGCCACGCTTAAATATTCTCCACAGAGATCTACCGGGCAGAGCCTACTCGCCGCAGAGAGTGTTTATATTATCTAGCCCTCGGGCACTACAAGATGGGCAACTTTGACGAAGCGAAGCGATTCAATGGTATGTGTTCTTGATGTTTTTTGTCACTCCGCATTTATGAAATACTTTTCAATAGCCCTCCTTCAAGAGAAAGAGCCAACAAACATGCAAGCACAATCGCTCGGTCAGCTCATTGACAATGGAGTTGCTAGAGGTTCGTTCGGTTTTCAACAGACTGGCAATATATACCTAACTGGATTCAACAGAGGGATATATCGGGATGGCTCTGGCAGGAGGCGCTGCGGCCCTAGGAACAATTATCCTAGCTAGTCTAATACGGCGGGCCCGCAAATAGGTTATCTCGTCGTATACACTCGGCAATTTCAACGCCGCACATTCGCCATTCTCTGCCAATGTGTTGATTTTTGCGTCGTCAAACATATTCACGCACTTCACGCTCTTCAACCCTCACTCAATATTCTTACCATAATTATTCTCCAGTTATACCCGCTAGCCTCACGAGCTTCATGTATCCTTACGACCTGTGTAAAACCACTGGAATGAATATCCTCAAGGTGAATGGCAATAAGTAAGTTATATGTAAACGAATGGTAATACATTGACGGAAGACTTGCTTTTACACCTGCTCTCCCTGCCTCATCGATACAAAGCATATGCATGATGTTACCCATAAATGTCCGTGAATATATAAATGCCTCAAAATGATTAGTAGGTTGTCCGTGATACGTGTGGTATAAGGAAAAGTAAATGTCATCACATCGAGATAAAGTTCATGTCGGCAGGAAAGTTGCTGTTGATGGTAGGATGTTACACCCATCATCATCGAGACACACTGAAGATCTACAACGTACCAGCCTGTGCGTCCATTTCCTCCTTGGTTAGCTGATAGTCAAGCATGCTTAATCAGAAGGGTCAATGCCACAGCAAGACGAAAGGTACCTTGAATGCATAAATTCCCAAGAGGGTGAAGCCGACTAGCACAATAATTTCAAACAGTATCCACAAGGCTGCCCATACTGTTGGTTGATATTCATCGATGAGTTCGGTGTTGAGGAACAGAAAGAGGAAGACACCATACCATGTGGACCCAGGCGTGGATATAGAATGGAAAATTGCGTTGCATCAGAGTCGTTTGTTTTGTGGAAAAACCGGTCATCCGCGACATCCCCTGTGAAGGTAAATATGCATGGGATGATCAGAAAATGAATTCGCGAAGATACGCACACACGACGAAGAGAATACTGTGAAAAATTATGAGTTTAATTCAACAGACAGATGCTTTCCCTACCTCATCACGCCGACGAACAGGCAGTACCACCTCAGAGCCTGTCTGATGCACCAAAGTAAGCATTGCAAGAGGCGGAATACATAAGACCAACCCATGATCGATGAACCAGAATCCAATGAGCAGAGCTTCGTAAAGTATCGTGAGTATGATGGTTCTAACAACTAGTCAGGAAGATAATCAGCTTCAAGTTGCGGGAGATTTCACGCACAACTTGTCTCTCACGAGAGCCAATGGCATGATGAGCCCGATTCCAAGAACAAAACTCATCACTTTCGCAACGAGTGTACTCCAGCCTGCAAGTACGAAGAGGGCTCCGAACAAGGTAGAACCAATGTATCCAGAGGACAGTATAAACGTGGGATGTCCACCTTCCACGATCGTCGCGCCACCAATGTGAGGATCAATTGTTATTCGTAGTATTCGCCCACCGGATAGTACAGCCTGAAGTTACAACAGTTTTTTGAGTTTGTCGGTACATAATGACAAAGTCAATTGAACGCACGGCAGCGATATGACATAGCTCATGTAGTCCAATGGTGAATAATTTGAGTGGGTTGATGACATTCCTCACGATGGGAACGTTCCAGAATCCAAATATGATGACGGCCATTGCAAGAATCTATGACACAGTGAATTACTGCAATGCTGACAAGAATTCGGACGTACCACATAAATTACAACGACCTGCCAAGAAACATCAAATTCAATTCCGATTCCAACGTTATTGGGAAATACCTGGTCATTGGATGGTGTTATTAAACTGCTTCCAGGGCTTGGCGTCGGAGACGGGATTGGGGGGGCTACTGGAGGGAGAGAAGCCATAGCCTGTGAACGATCGAAGTGACCAAACCTATTTTGCGCCTTAGAGGTCTTTCCCAGTCGATTATGGAAATTGGAATGGTTGAGAGGCGTGGAGCGCTAAGAGGGTGTCGCTAAACGTCCACAGTGAATGACGGATGCTGCGCTGCTCTGTGGACGATGGCCTCGTGTTCGGAATCATTGTCAATCGAGAATTCGAAATTCCTTGATCAAAATTGAACATCACGTGAGCGTAGACGCGTTCGTCACGAGTCTAATTAGTTCCAGCTCCGCTCGTTGGTTGCTTCTTGAAAAGTATTTAACAATCGACAACGGATGTGATCTCTATTCAGTCCTCTTTCCTTCTCACCAACATAACCTTCGAAAGCAATAACCACAATGGTACGCTCTTACCAACTGTTTGTCGACTCGTTACTGACGCGTTCATATTCGTATCTAGTCAGGAAAAGGAAAAGCGTGAATAGACGTGTTCACACCTATATTATCGCGTATTTACCTAGCATTCAGTGGTAAATCCTCTTCGGGCAAGCAAAATGCGGACTCCAAGTCTCAGACGCGCTCTCAACGCGCCGGACTGCAGTTCCCTGTCGGCCGTATGCATCGTCTTTTGAAAAAAGGGAACTATGCTAAACGCATTGGCGCTGGGGCACCTGGTATGTTCACTGGCACGTTCTACTCCTCGATTTGTGTTGATCTTTCCTCAAGTCTATCTCGCTGCCGTGCTGGAATATCTCGCTGCGGAAATCCTTGAGCTTGCTGGCAATGCTGCACGCGACAATAAGAAAGTCCGCATTGTCCCCCGTCATCTGCAATTGGCCATCAGGAACGACGAAGAGTACGTTACCACTTCTATTGGACTGTCTTTGGAGTTCTGAACTTTTGATTCATCTTAGGTTGAACAAGCTTCTCGGCGCTGTCATCATCAGTCAAGGAGGTGTTGGTATGTGCATTCCTGCCACTGCATTGATCATGTCTTATTTACTGCCTCCCAGTGCCCCACATCGCCCCGGAACTTCTGCCCACCAAGTCTGCGAGATCCAAGAAGGAAGACGCCTCGCAAGAAATCTAATATGTGCTATTGCCCGATCATTATTTTTTGTTATACTTCATGGAGTTTATGTGTGTATCCTTGGCCTAATTAATTTGTACCGTACCGTATTTGTTATTCCCATCTGTCTTGAGCACGAAGTTCGGGTTCGCTGTTTTCCTTTCTGATGACCACCGGCCGACCATAAGTATATCATCCATGTAAGTTGTGAGGGCATCAAGCCTCTAGCAAGGCTTGTAAGCAGTAAGGAGAACGACATAAGTAGGCCATACGTAGGTATTTATATAGATCAGTAAATTCTCAACTGTCCTGTTAGACAAATGGCCATAGATCATACAATATCATCATCACCACCACCAATCCACTCTACTTCTTCTCAACCAAATCATCCTCCGCATCACTCGCCATCGTCCTCCTCGAAAACGCCGCACTCCTCCCAAGCACACTCGACGGCCGCCTCACAGGGCTCCCCGACAGTCTATTCGCCGTCCTCGGACTGATCGGTGAGGCATGCGTCGACCCCGGCACATTCTGCTTGTTCAAATTCGACACCATACTCGACACCGAACCTCCAGGCGTCCTCGGGCCTCTTGCAAGCCTCGGTCCACGCACTCCACCAGCCTGCGACTGTGCCGACGTGTTCCTCGAGAGCGTCGTGCGGCCCGTCGCGATGGTATGGTCTTCGGGAGGCGAGGGACTGCGGGAATTGAACTTGGTGGGCGAGGGGCTGTGTGTGCCTGAGCTGACGCTCATGCGTTTATGGGGAGTGGGTGGGATGACGGAAGTTATGGGGGGAGCTGGGGACCTGACTTTAGGAGTCGGAGATTTGAAATGTTCGGGTTCGTCGACAGGTGGGTCGATGAATGCGGGCCGGGTGGGAGGTGAATCGTCTAGCTCAGGCGGGGGCTCCTTGAACATCGGGCGGGGAGGCAGGTCATCGAGCTCGGGGGGAGGTTCTTTAAAAGCTGGTCTGGGCGGTGAAGGATCCACTGATGGAGGTGGGGGCGGGGGCGGAAGTGTCACCGGGGAGATGGGAGCTGGAGGAGGCGGAGGCGGAGGTACAACAACAGCTGGAGGAGGCGGTGGTGGTGTGGCCAGAGCAGGGGCAGGTGCAGCCACAAAAGGAGGAGGAGGCGGGGGTATTGATTCGGCAAGAGCAGGGAGAGAAGGCAGCTCTGGAGACTTCATTGACTTCGCCAGCGAAGGATTTTGAGCGACCTGTTGAGCGGCGAGAAGTTGCCCAGCATCCGCGCCAACGGAGATACGGCTTCGACTGAGACGCATGTCGATGGGAGCTGTCCGTTTCCTAATGGGGAGTATCCGCTCCGATTCACGTTTCTTCTTAGCGATTGTGGGGGGTAGAATGGCATCGTAGTGGTTCAGGAGATCAATGAAGAGAACTAAAAAGGAGGTCAGTTTGTTGCCAGCGATGGTGATGGAATAGGCTTACGGGTCGGGTGACGATCCTGGATAGACAGTTCCGTTTCTGTCTTGGGACGAACGACGGCTGAAAATGAGGGTGAGGATACAGAATCGATGCTTGTTTCATAGGTACGCACCACGCCCAATCGACAGTGCAAGTTTCGTGGTGTAAACCTCATTCGACTCCTCGACAGTTGTCGTATCAATCAACCTTCGCGATAAATAAACGGTCAGACTCAATGCGGTCAATCACAAAGCACACATAGCAACTCACGTCTTCAGGTGCTTCACAATCGCATCCAGAACATATAAATGGACTCTCGGCAACCTCTGCAGCACAGTCGAGAGACTCTGTATATGGTCTTCCACGGACTTCTCCTCACTCTTCACAGCCGACGAGCCAACAGTGGGATACAATCGGCGCAGATCATCCCAGTTCTCATAGAGGGCTAACGGTGGGTCAAGCTCCAGGATCCACAACTTGATGGTACTGGCGATGACAGGCGCGTCGTATTTCGCAATCAGCTCTACGGGTATGGGCTGGTCTGAGGGGATGGCGTTGATGGCTTCGCGGAGATGATGCACCGCGGGGAGGGGTACTTCGTATATCCAGGACTTTCTCTTCTCTGTTATATAGGATATGGTCAGCGACCAGAGAGAATGAAAGTATAAAAAAACTCCCTACCTGCATCGTCCGGAAGTCTCCTATATGCATCGGTTAATCCCTGAAGCAGGGCCGTAACGACGGGCGGGACCAGCTCCTTCTTCTCTTCCCCAGTCGTCAGCGCGTGCCATCCGCCCTCGGCCCACTTCCGCAAGTCAATGCCAAAGACAACATCGCACTCATCATGTGAAACGCTCTCGTACACCTGCGCATCAGGTCTGAACGGCCCAGTGTGGTAGCGCTCGATCAGCGCCGTCAAGTCAGATTCCGGCTGGAACGATGCGACGAGCGTGGCTGAGCGGTCGATGGACGGCTCGAGCGACTTCGGCAAGTTGGCAAGTGTGCCTTGATATTGCAAGAGGACTGATGTATCAAGCAAAAGACAGTTAGTTCCATGGAGTATACGTACATATCGGATAAAGAAACGTTGCTGAGACGATGGGACGGGCACTTACCTGTCTTCACGGCTCTGAGTCTCTCCGTCTCCCACCGCTGCAGCGTCTTCAGCATCTCCTCAAGCCGTTCCTCAAGACCCAACCTCTGCCTATCCAGCTTCCGCACAGCAATGCGGTACGCCTTATCCGCCTCGTCCGCTTCATGCCTGGCCCTCACATACGCGGGCTCGCCAGCGTTGCCATTGAGAGCCTTGCTCACGAGATGGACGAAGTCACCCGTGCGCTTGATGAGCTTCTCCGGCTGCAGCGTCTTGAGAGACGGCGCAGGCGTGAGGCCCTGTTCCGCATTCTTGCCTTCAAGGTCGAATGCCTAGCAACCACACACACACACACAGTTAGGACAGTAGGCTCTAGATTCGTGATCCGCTCTGGGCTCACCTTGGGACGGAACTGATAAAACGCCTCATCCGAGTGCTCGAACTGGTTTCCGAACTCTCCGATACGGCGCAGGAGACCCTCGCGCTCCGTCAACTCCCTCGCGGCATCCTCAGCAACGTCGAGGCTCCCGCCAAAGCCCTCCACGTTCTCCGTCAGCCACGAGACGAACTCCTCTCCCGTGAAGCAGTTTTGATACTCTCCCAAGAGGGGGAATCTGACGGCGCGCAAAGGGAGCTCGGCTGCGGCGCGCGTGAGGAGACTCGAAACGGCGGCTGCGGGTAAAGACAACCCTGCAAGCACTATCGGCGGAGGGGGCATGGGAGGCATCGGGGAGGAAGAAAGTTCGACACGAGGTGGCAACAATGGAGACATGGAAGGGGGCGATGCAATGACAGGTGAGGAGGGTTCTTGGACCTCGACGGCTTTGCCCTTGCCTTTGTCAACCTTGGAAGGGGATTTCACCCCTGAGTCTGAATCATCATCGGCCAGGGCTGCGCTGAGAGCACCGGCGCTCTTCTTCTGTATCTCTTTTAGACGCTGGGAGATACGTTCCGAGACACTGGCTGTCCTCTGTGGTCGTCCGTCAACTGGGCGGACTCTGGGTGACGTGGTATATTTGTCCGTGAGCCCGTTCGCGTTTGGTGCGAACTTCGCACTGTGATTGATGTCAGTATGTAGTTTTGGTCTTGAAATCATAATGAAACCACCCACTCGTCCTCCGCCTCATCCGCACGCCGAGTCTTCGCCAGATACTGGTACTTGAGCTTTGCCACCTCCCCATGTGCATGCTCGTACGACTTGAGCCAGTTATCGATGACGGTCACCTTGTTCTGCTTGACACGTTCCTGAGGAGCAAAGAAAAGTTAGGAACAACCAAAAGTCCGATAGCGAGATGCAACCGACTGCGTAACCGCGCGCCCAGTTCTCGAACGGATCAGCGACCAAGGTGTCCAACTCGTCGGCAATGGAGTTGTGGGCATGCCCTTGGGCGGCCGACTCTGCCTGGAGGCCACGGAATGCCATTAAGAGAGAAGCCCCGTCGTCTGCGCCAAAGCCAGTTCCTATGTCCGATGAGTTCAAGGAGTAACAGTGGTGAGCACATGAGGCATACCAGCAGGCCCTGTTAGTCCGGGCTTGGTGAGATTCCTGGCTAGGTGGCCCTCTGCGATTGCGCGGTTCTAGAGGGGATAAAAACAATAGGTGACGTTGAACACATGTCTCGTTGGAGAACCGACGTACCCTGATGAATGCGACGATTTCAGCATTTTCAGCGACATCCTATCAGTGTGCGTAAGTCAAGCGATATATATTTCTATAGTGTATGAAGCAAACCTGTTCGAGCTTCTTGAATAAGACTTCAAGGCCCCTCCGGTAGTCCTGAGACCAGAAGGAGTTGGTAAAGGTCAATGGCAGGGATAGGACCGCCATTTTTGAGGGGTGGGGTCGTCAGTGGGAAGAGAAGGTTGTGTTGTGTTGGGTGGGTGAGTTATAACAGCAGTCGTGTGTGGGCTGTGCGGTTCAAGGGAAGGCCAAGTCGTGGATAAGTACACCCTAAGCGCACGTGGCAAAACACATATTTCATTGATCCCACGGCGCGGCCTCACTCCTCCGAGCTCGAAAGAAGAGCATACCTCACAACCCATACTGTAGATACAACCCACGAACTGGGTTCTCCCCATAAACTTTTCGGCTTAAATATATAAATTTTAGCCAAGTTATACGAACGCTCGACGCGTGAAATGAGCGACCGGGTATTGCCGAATCGGCAAAAAAATATTGAGC
>JABCKG010000218.1:0-11862 GCA_018851835.1 Hypsizygus ulmarius | reverse complement strand
CCGACCTCCTCAGAGCCATCTGAGCCATCTGAGTCCTCATCATCGCCAAGCTCGTCCCCAAGCGACACCTCGACCAGTTCCTCAACTTCCTCAACGATCAGCTCGGCGACACCCACCCCGACGTCCGGCTCTTCTCCTTCTTCATCCCCGACGCGCCCGACAGGCGGAGGTGGCGGCAACGTCGTCACCACCACCTCCATCGTGGCCGTCACGCCAACGCCCACACCCTCCTCTACCGATCTAACATCCAACACTGGCTCAAGATCGTAAGTTCCTCCTCTCAAACCCCCCACTTCCGAACAATAAAATCCACCCTAATACCTCCACCAGCTTCTTCGACAATACAGGTGCCGTCGCCGGCGTATTCACCGTCGTCGGCCTCATCGCGCTAGCCCTCATAATAGCCCTCATCACCAACGTCGTCCGCCGTCGCCGCGCCAAAAAATTCGATCGCGAGATCGAAGAGGCCGCCGCCGAGGCCGCTGCCGCACCCGCGCCCGCATTCCTAGATGACGACGGCGACGACTACGAGCGAGGCGGAGGTAGGGGCTACAACGGGGGTGGAGGCGGTGGGTACAACGATGGCAGAAGCGGCGGTGGATACTCGGACGTCTCGTCACACGGGACGTACGCACAGGCGCCGCTGGGCACGGGCGAGGCGTACGGGATGCGCGATCTCGGTGCTCCTAGCGTGTCCCCTGGCGAGGTGCTGTATAACCCGTATGGGGTTGCCGCGACGGGGGCGGGAGCGGCCGGTGTTGGTGTTGCACGGGCGAGGAGTACGCGGGATCCGGGGGCGTTTGCGGGTGGACTGCAGGAGGGTGCCGTGCCGTATCCGGCGTTTGTGGCGCCGGGGGCGTATCACCCGCAACAGCATCAGGGACAGCATCAGCATCATCAGTATAACAACGTCAGTCCGACTGCTGGGGTTGGGAATCCGAATCCGGGGTATAGAGGCCCTGGGAGTCCGGAGTATGAGTTGCTGGAGGCCGCGGGAATCGGGGGCGGACGGGCGGGGACTGGAGGTGATGTGGGGGCGGGAGCGGGTGCGGGTGTGCAGAGAGGGATTTCACTCAGCCATCTGCAGAATCAAAACCAGCCGTACCCCGATCTCACACGGAACCAGTCCATAGGCGCACGCTCCGCCGAGTCGGGGTATCATTCTAATGGTGGTGGGTATGGAGCTGCGGGGTATACGTCTCCCCCGGAATCGTATGCGTCGCATTATACGTCGTCTGCTGCTGCGGCTGCTGCTGCTGCTGCTAGTGTGGGACAGTCACACTATTCCCCGCCGAGGGGTGCGCAGGAGGAAGATGATGATGCGAACCACATCCTTGCTGCTAGTCGACGTGCACCATGGGTAGGAGAAAGATTCAGATTCAGCCAATAACAGTGAGTGTCATCGAGTCCCGGTATCTTTTAGACTTCCCCGTTAATCCTCCAATTTTCGATGTTGTCGCTCTTTCCGTCATTCCTGCTCTTTCACCGATTACACCTCCGAAATCTCAACTGACTGTGTCCTTTCTATCCTCAGAATGAAAGAAATCGCTCGGTAACCTTTTTAAAGGTCTCTTATCCCGCATCCCTTGACAATAGCTATTTTTGATTAAAGTCTTGGCATTTTTCTCTCTTTTTATTCTGGAGCAGCGCAAGAATGGTCTATTCAAAAAAGCGTACGAACTAGGGGTCTTATGCTCGGTTGAAATAGCTGTCATTATATTTGGTACGCCAATCTTTGGGTCATCGCTGGCCCATCGTCTTGTGCCCTTGCCAAGTCTCACATCTCATTAATTGTTCTATTTTTATCTAGACGAGAGGAACGGCCATGAGCCCAAGCTCCATCAGTACTCTTCCTGTGATGTTCATGATATCATCCAGCGCCATCTCAGAGTATGTCCAAATTGTCAGATTCTCCTATAGACAATATGTCTCACCCGATTGTGCAGCACGATGGAGAGAAGGACATCCGCGGGCCTTCCGACTTCTCCGATAACGCCGGACGTAACCGCAGAGACAATGCTGGAGAGGCAGACGACGACGACGACGTAGACGACGATGTCGACGATGGGCCAGTGTCATCGTCTAAAAGAGGGGACGTTGGGTACAAACGCGGTGGTGCCGAGAGCCCAGGTGTAACCGATATGAACACCGATGTGTGTTTTTAATCCAATCGAAGCTCTCAACCATATATCTAACGCTCTTTCAGCTTGATTATATTCCCCGTGTGTATCGCAGCCATTCTCAAAACCAATCATATTCGACCCCCAACCTTCGGCCTCCTCCATCCACGTTACAGCACGAACCACACTTGCACCCTATATCCAGTGATCGCTTTCAACAACCCAATCAACAACGACCCAGCCCAGCTGATTACCAAAATAAAAGACCTCGGTTGGACATTCCATCCGCTCAAAGCCTGTCCCACCCCGCCCATCGCACCCAGCTGCATCAGCCACATTCGTCGTCGTCTTCAGACGATCCGTCACACTTCTACTCTGCTGGACCCCCCGCCGGAGGTGGTAGCGGGTACAGCTATCACCCAGCACGCCCTATCTGGCCTCCCCAGCCACTTCCGTTGTCATCTGCTCCACATCGTGCCTCCCCCTCGCACTCTCGCTCCAACCCAAACTCCAACCACCAGCAGCCAGACGGATACCCACAAGACAATTTCATGTTCCCGCATTTCAGCCATGGAGACGCTCACGATGCGTCTTCCAGACCGCATTCGTTCAACTCTCCCCAATCCGGATTCGCGCTGCAGCCTCTACAGACCCCATCCTCACACCCTTCACACCGACCCCACAGTGCTAGTACGTCGAGCACGAGTGGTGACCCAGCCTTCTTTCAATCCCGGACTCACCGTCCAGTCCAGTTTGACGGAATATTCGAGACAGGGCGTGGACCCCCAGGAAGCGGGGAAGGAGCGAGGGGGAATTCATTGGCAACGTTGTTGGACACACCCAACCAATCACAGGCTGGGCTCCCACTAAAGGGCGGATCCCCTGTGCCGCGCGTCACGACCTCCGCCGCATCCTTCGGTATTGACTGGCCGATGCATGCATCCTTGCCGTCCTCCAATCACGCTTCATCTCCACCCCCTGCATCGACGGTTTCTCCAGACCGCAACAAATCTGCAGACATCAAAAGTGAAAGTGATCAGGCTCATGCCGTTCAGGATGGTGGAGATGTGGGATGGCTGGATTTGTTGTCTGGTGCCGGTGGTGGTGCCACGCTTGAAATTGCCACACCGTTTGTGTCGTCTATGTTACCGGCATCTGGGTCGACGCCGAAGGAATCTTTGGGCACATCTAGTGCGCAGAGGGTGAGCTGGGAGCGTGGCGGAGGTGGGACCGGGGGTGGAGAGTCCGGGGAACATGTAAGTCATCCTGCTGGTGGAAATTCTGCGTTCCCTTCGACCTCGTAACCACAACCAAAAAGCTCTATCAGATGAATGGAGTCGATCCAAACTTTCTCTCTTTCCGCGCCTGTTTTTGTTCATTCTGTCTCCTTTACAATACCAGAACACTTGTTCCTTCTAGAATAAATCATACATACACGTTGGAATTACTGTAGTTCAACCCCTAAACTTGACTTGCCTAGTCTTTAATTCGCTTCTGTCCCTGCTTTAGAAACCGAGGAATGAAAGAAACCACCACTGCAGTGTTCATCTCCACCACCATCGGACAGTTGACGCTACTATGCCAATACTCAGGCCAACCTGGTAATCGGTGAAAAGGGAACGACTTCTGGTGGTGGAAAAGGGCTGACCTTCAGGGTAGTATCCAGTCCTTCAGAATTAAGTCTATTCTCTCTGCCAATGTCGAGAGCCAAAGGCTCACGGGCGTGGACAGTGGGATGCATGCACTAAGTTCATTCAACGATCATACGTGAGCCCAATGTCATGAAGGGAAATGGTGTATTTTCCATCACGGACTTTGTCGTATGCATAATGATCGACAATGAGCCGTCTACGTAGGGTACGAAAGGGCAACGACGGTGCGAAAAAGGGGTGCAGGTAACGAGGGGTTGGCGGGGATTGACAGTATGGGTCTGAGATTTGATAAGATGTTCGGCCCGTTAACAGAAACTGACCAGCTATAGGCCAACGATTTCTTGGTACCGAGTACGATTTATTCGACAGATGTCGTGTACTTGAACAAACATTCGACATTGTCCCGTAACCATTTCCTTTCTCATCCATCCGTTCGCCTGCCCAGTCCACTTCCACTGACAACGTGCCACTGTCAAAAAGGAACAGATCCAGAATAATGCCACGCTTCTGGTCCACGATTTGAAATTTTGTATTAAGAGTCTGGGTCCAAGAAAGCTGGTTTCGCAGGGAGATTCTTGACACTGCGGGTGAGTTGGATGGGAGGAAGTTGAGAGAGACATGTAGAGTGAAGCAATAGCTTGCAAGAAATGATATTAAAAGTTTTGAAAGCGACGCCCAAGTCGATGGGCGGGAACTAGCCAACCTTCAGCCCACGATATCGTCACGAAAGCAGTGTTGAGCACGATTAATTTGACGATGAAACTACGCGTGGTGTCGCGTACCAGTCGACTTCTTCGGTATTGTCCCATAACCACTGTAGCTCTTCATTCGTTGGTTTTGGTCCCTCTCCATCGACGAACAGAGATCCCACAGCTGGGGATCCGGGTATAACCCAGATCGAATTCTCATTCAGATCCTTCACCATCTGCATGAGTCCCGGGACCGTAAAATTTGGGCAGTTTGTGAAGTGCAAGTACTTGTTACCAGTGAGGGCGAAGGGGCTTGTCGTTATGGAGATGAAATCGTCATCTTTGAGACCAGGACAGTTCTCGATCTGTAAAAAGGTTCCAGAGCCAGCCCAATATCTTAGGAACCCTCCAATAGATTCGTCCTCGTCGATATTGGCAAGGTGAAACTCGTTACAATTGGGCGCTACAGAGTCGCCGAGGGAACATCGAGAAACGTACGCCCTTTCGAGGTCGCTGAACTGCATTTGCATCAGTAAATGCGTCAAGAAATCGTATGTGATGTTTTCCAGTTTGAGATCCGAGGCGGCGATGGCGTATTCTTCGTCATCGGCGTCGGAGTCGTATGGGAATTGGACATCATTGAGGGAGAGGGAATAGAGTAGTGGGAGAGGGGCTAGGAGACTGAGAAATTTTCCCAGAGTGAATTGTTGGTCATTAGCGATGGACGGCGAAGGGGTGAAGTTAGATAGGGCGATAATCAGTCCATCTTCCCGCCTTGCAGGTTGTATGGATCCCAGCCATGAAGGGAACTCCAGACATGCATGGGCGAAGTTTCGCCCATCGATCGCGATGTCATATAGCTGGGGAGAGTGAAAATGGTCCTCGCCAGGGCTCTGCTGAGCGACTGACGGGCCGCCAGATGATACCCCGTCGTCTAACCGGCACTTGAGTTCCAAGCGACGCAGTAGCGGTGCTGGACTGCGAAAGTCCTTGGATATGGACGGAAGAGAAGAGCTGTTGATGACATTGAACGAAATGGTGCGACACCGTGCAAGGTGTGGTGCCATAATGTCGATAACTGCTCTACAGCGGTCGTATTCAGATGCGTCAGGCGCGTCATATGTCTCCTGTCGCCTCAGAACATCGACATCTATGGGCAGGTGGCGAGAGCACTCGAAGTAGGAACGGACTCTGGAAAGGGGAGTTGGGTCTGAATCAACGAAAATCTTGGCATGCGTCCAGAAGATGGGAAGGGACTGGATGATGGTGTCCCATCGTACGCAGACAGAGAATAAGGTGTTCAAAGCGGGTAATGGCTCCATATCAACGAAGTTGTGCGACTTGCCACGGTAGACATAGTCGAAGATGTAGATGAGAAGCTCTGTAGGGAGCGAATGGATAGAGGCTGGCTCGTGCGCATGAAAGCCGATCATGGGAGACGACCTGAGGTTTCGGTTGGACTCTATAAATCAGTTAGAGTAAGTATGGCCATATACTTGTGGCCCTCCAAAGTGAGTGGTAAAGGGAAATGTGCACCTTTGTGACGCTGCGATCCAAGTGGCTGATTTGAACTCAAAAAAGTAGCTCAATTGAGCTCCGTGGCGGGAAACAGTTAAGCTCAGACGTGAACGAAGGAAATGTCCTACTTAATGTCCTGACCAGAAGTTGAAAGGAGTGTTTGAACCAAAGTGAAGCAGTAGTGAAGCCACTGAAGCAGTCCACGTTCTTTCACGAGGCTTGGCACCTGTTAGCACCGATTTCAATATTGTGCCTGATCTTGGCCTGATCGCATTTCGTTTCCGATACCCGACACCTCGATCGTGATTGTTATTGTGATTATTGTTATTATGAGCAAGCTCGCCATCCTGAAGAACGACGACCACGCAATGGAGAACTCTGTGAGCAAATAACAGTGAATTTATATCCCTGAACTCACGCCTATCCAAGGGGAACAAAGCACTCAATCTCATGCTTTCCGAGGACCTGGAGCCGCGAGCTTACATCGACAAGCTCCCGAATGAACTCCTCCTTTCAATCCTTAAACATATCTTCATGCATTCGCGTAAAGGACCTGACATGCTTACACACTCTGATATCTGCCGAGCGACGAAGAGACACACCGCCGAGGCGTGCCATACATGCGACACGACCCCTTACTTAACGACATGGAGAGATGAAGATATCCTCAACCCTTTCTTGTTCCCAAACGCGATTTCGGTCGTCTGTCGACGTTGGAGCTTTCTCGCACAATCCGTCCCAATATTCTGGACGCGTATCGTCGCCTTTATTGACGCGACACCGACTCCTCTTTCGAGGATTGAAGCTCATCTTAAACTTTCGAAAGACCTTCCGCTGGACATCACCGTGACGCGCCGCGCAGGCGTCGACGAGGCGGAAGCCTTGGAAGAGCATCGACGTTGTCGGAAAATCATTGATTCCCTGGTTCCACACTTCCATCGATGCAGGGTGCTTGTCTTTGATGTGACCCACAGTACTTCGCTACCTTCATTATCCCATGACTTCAGTGGAACGGCTCTTCGTCTCAGCAAAATGGAACTTTTATGCAAGTCGCAAACCAATATTCACCCATTGGTTGTTTGTTCAAAACCGACCGAGGTGTTATTCACCTGGGCGCTCGAAATTCTCAAGATCGACGGTCGCAATTTCGCGTACGCCCTCCTTAACTCTCCTATGTGGATTTCCTCTTTCAAGAGCATTAAGAATCTTCACATCGCTAACTTCAATCCCTGTGGTGAGATCGCGAAGGACCACGCCTTCACATTGACCAATTTCCTCCACACTCTCCGAGCGATGCGGTCTCTCAATGACCTCACCCTCTCCAACGTCTCATTCCATCACGAACAACCTGACAACGTCATACCCTTACCCATTGCTCTGTACACCATTCACCTCGAAGATCTCTCTGCGTCATTCCTCGCCAGCCTCATAACATGCGCCGACTCCTTCCAAACTCTAAATACGCTCGAAATCACGCGGTGCCCACTCGATGAGCTTATGACCAGCCCTGATGCCGAGAGCCTGATATTCAGAGAGATAAGCGGGCCAGGAATGGTGCGGTTGCTTCGGGATTGGACAGGCATTCACGTCGCTGTTCATGATTGTCCAGCCTTCGACAGTCGTGCTGTCAGAGCACTTGGAGGTAATCCCGCGTCAGGAATCCATTCGCTCTTGGTTGAGAATTGTCCCAATTTCACGGTGAATGGGCTGAAGGAAACGGTTGTTGACCTGCTCAAGCATAGCATGGAGGTCCTTCTTTTCACGCCCCCCGGAATACTGGATGTGCATGTCAGAGGCGAAGTACCGTATATCTCACCAGAGGATCTGGGATGGTTCGCGGAGAACATATCGGAATTTTCATGGCGAAGATCAAGTCTCCAGGCGAACTCAGAGGAAGACTGAAAATTTATCAGTGGGTGTGTATAACAGAGCAAGTCCTTTCAGCGGCTATGTATAAATAATGTCCGTACAACGAGAATCATTTTTTTTTCCGCTTGCAATCGGATGGGTTTACATGACGGAAACACGAGCGCATCTTCTGAGGAAGAACAAGCCCGACAGCGCACTGAGAACGGAGGTAATGACTCAACCGAGGACAACATTGAAAATCACCAGATCATCACCACAACAAAGAGAGAGAAACAAATATGACAACAAACGACCGCATCTACATAGAGCAAAGTTACCTCACGACAAATCAAAACCTGCATTCGCCGTGATAGCCTGGAGCAGCTTATCCCTCAACACCTTCTCGCTCTTATACCTCGGCAACTAACACACCCAATCAGCTCAATATTACCACAGGGAGGTACAACACAGAACACACACCTTCAAGAGATTAACACACGTACTCGACGTCGGCAGCCTATTCTGGTCGGACCCCGCATCCCTAATGGAAAAATTCGGCACCAGCTCCTTGAACCCGCTATCCAATCAAATCTTGGTCAGTTCAACAGAAACAAAAAAGGAAAGAAAAAAGCCGGGCCGATCAATAGAAAAGAGAAAGGAGAAAAAAAAGACTTACAGTAAAGGCGGCCGACTACAGCTCGTGACGAAACGCAGAAGCGCCATGCGTTGTTCCTGGTCAAACGAGTTGACGACCTGGTTTCAAGGATTGTTTGTTAACCATGATAAATCGAAGATATGAAACAAGCTCGAGAGCATGAACATGAACGCACATTCCAAAATGCCACGATGGTCTCCTCCTTATCATCATACAACCCGCCATAGTTCGTATGCGCCCTCAGATCCTCAAAATCAATGGGCGCATTCACACCCCCAAGCAAGATCTGTATTTCCTGCTGGTTGAACATCCTATTCCCGAGAGAGAAAAAAGAAAAAGAAAAAAGAAAAAAAAGAAAACATCAGCACGTTTCCCATCGACATTCATTGCCACACGCAAAGAAGAATAGAGAAACCCACCGAATCCACTTGGGATCAATCATCTCCGACAACCCCTCAAAGAACGCCTCGCTCTGCAGCTTGATCTGCTTACTCAGCCTATAATGCGACACGAGCTGGATGTACTGCAGCCTATTCTCCTTCGTCACGGCGACGTTGCTTCCGTCCGGTATGAGGTCGATGGATTTCGTGACGCCAAATTCTGGGTACGCAGGGACGGGAGGGGTTAGCAAGGGAGCAATATAACAAATCGGCTAGGAGAAGCCAAAAAAAAAAAAAAAAAAAAAAAAAGGAAAAGAAAGAGAAGGCGGAGAGGAAAGAGAGAAATGGGTATGGGGATGGATGAGACAGCACACGCACCATCCACAGCGATAGTAAAATTCAATGCCAAATCCTCCACCTTGCCCGTATAATGCTTGAGAAAGATCAACCCATTATACAAGTCCGGGTCCAGTGACGCAAGGTCGTCCAGGAAGCTTTGCTTCCCCAGCCACTACGAGTCCACAAATAAATGGTTGGGTCAGTGATGGTTTGGAAAGTAGACGTAGGGAAGTCGGAAGGTAGACGTAGGGAAGTCGGAAGGTAGACGTAGGGAAGTCGGAAAATAGACATAAGAAGGTCGAAGGTATACGCATAAAATCAGACACAGGAAACTTGAAAGGGGCAAACGCAAGAAATCCACGACAAAAAAAAAAGAGACGCAAGACAAGCAGAAACGCAAGACAAGCCACAGAAGCGAAAATCAAAACCAAAAACCCAAAACCTCAAAAGAAAACACACCTTGGCCAAAAAGAACCCCGCAAACGCGACGTCCACAAGGATCCCCTCATACATCGCCTTCCCCAATATCCTCCCGATAAAGCGGTACCAATTAAGACTGTGGCCTGCAGTTGTCAAAACATTCAGTATGAGCGAAATGCGGCTTCAAAAAAGGAGGAAACGAATAGAGCGAAAAAATAAAACAACGAAATGAGTTAGAAAAAAAGAACGAAAACCCAAATCGAAAACGAAAAACGCAAGAACAAAAACAAGAAAACAGATCAAACGTACCCTCAGTCGCATACGCATGCGGGTTCGGATACAACTCATTCTTCCTATTCGCAAGCCACAGCCCCCGATCTGTATCAAACACCTCCTTGCACAACGACGTGAAGAACTCCTTGAACACGCCACCACCGTCGATACCCGCTCTGGAAAAACAAAAAAGGATGTGAAAGGAGACAGTCAGCTGACGGAGAAATTGCTGAAAGTGGAAGAGATGGACTGATGGATGGATGGATGGATGGATGGAAGGATGAATGGACGAAGGAAGGAAGGGAAGGATGAACGGACGGAGGAAAGGAAAGGAAAAATGAAAGGAAGGGAAACAACGAAACAACTAAAAATAAAATAAAATAAAATAAAATAAAATAAAACTCACTCCTCCACCCCAAACTGATCAACGAACGTAATCTCCACCGGCGCCTTCAAATCCGCCTCCGCAAGCCTATCAAACCCATCCTGCGCAACGCTCCCTCTCCTCACCTGCACCCTCGTCTTCCCCGCACCTCTTCCCATCCCACTCACCAGTCCACGTAGCGCCGTAAGCGGGTTGATCGCCATGTTCACCGGGACTGTACTCATAACGTTAGTCTTCGTCTTAGAGGAAGAAGAAGAATAAGTCGAAGATAACACACCAGAGGAAGAGGAAGAGGACCGCGAAAGCACATCATTGAGCACAAAGTGCCTAAAAATAGAGACGCGCACGTCGAAGGGGATAGCAAAGGGGATGTTATTGAGGATCCCAAGGCGCGGGGAGAGATACGCAAGCTGGCGCTTGGTGTATGTGTGGTTCGAACGTCCGCGTGTGGGCCTGTGCGTGGAGGGAGGTAAGGGAGATGGTGAGGATGTGGGTGAGGAGGAGAGTTGTTGTTCTTCGAAGCTGATGGGGTGGGGGGTTAGTAAGGTTGAGACAGGGAAGGAGATGGAGACGAAGAGATGGTGAAGAAGATGAAGGGGGAGAGATGCAGAGGAAGAGGGAGAGACAGAGACGAAGGAAAAAGAGATGAACAACAAGGGACGGACAACGGCAAGACAAAGGAATGATGGATGGATGGAAAGATCGAAGAGACGAAGATGGGAAGAGACGAACAACAACGAGAAAAAGGAATGAAAGACAGATCGATGGAAGGATGAAAGAGATGAAGACGAGGACGAACGAAGAGAAAAAGACAAAGACGAACAAGGAAGAGACCAATAAAAAAGAGACGAACAACAACGAGACGAAGGATGGATGGATGGATGGACGGATGAAAGAGACGGAGAGGATGAAAGAGACAGAGAAGATGAAGATGAAGATGAAGATAAAGACAAAAACGAAGGAAGAGGTGAAGACGAAGGAAGAGGTGAAGATGGACGAAGAGAAGGAATGGATGAAGAGAAGGAATGAATGAAGGCGAAGGAAGGGTTAAAGACGAAGGAGGAGACGAACACGGGCGAAGAGGTGAAGACGAAGGAGGAGACGAACACGGGCGAAGAGGTGAAGACAAAAGAAGAGCCAAACACCAATGAAGAGACAAAGATGGACGGGGGTGAAGAGACGAAGGAAGGTACGAAGACGACGATGAAGGAAAAGACAAAGACATGAAGAAACGTACATGGCGGCTTCGACGAACGACTGCATGTCGATCTGGGAGGTCACGAGCCAGTGATCGGGTGGAACGAATGGTCTCCTCGAGCTATAATGCAACCATAAATTAGTTTCCACTATTCAGAACGGAATGACACTTACTCCCTCGCATGAATTCCAACTAAACACCTCGTAACACGCTCCCTAACGCCTTCCCATGTACACCTGACCGCCCCGCCAACAACTCCTTTCATCACCTCTGCGTCTTCCCGCCAATACAACACAAACGCAATATTCAATAGCTGGCGGCTAAACACCACCAGCTCATCCAGCGTCAACGGGTTTCTCGCCGCCGACACGCTCCCTCCTCCGCC
>JABCKG010000217.1:4481-18673 GCA_018851835.1 Hypsizygus ulmarius | reverse complement strand
GAAAGGCAGATTTTCACATCGCCAGTCTCGCCAGGCTTTGCCAAGCGGTTTCGCCAGGGGTTTCGCCTCGCCGGCGATTGGCGAATGGTCTGGGAGGTATTGCCCACGACACTACCCGTATCTCTAAATCGCACGCGGAGCTTTTCAAGACCGACCTCGTGCCGTTCAAACGGCTCGTCTCGGAAGGCGTCGCGAGTGTTATGGTCGGACACATGGCGCTGCCGCTCCTTATGGGGGACGATACGCCGGCCTCACTCGCTCCGGCGGTAACGCAGGGGCTACTAAGGGGGGAAATGGGGTACGAGGGCGTGGTGGTTACAGATTGCTTGGAGATGGACGCGATTGCTGAGCCGCTTCAGGGGGGCTGTGGTGTCGAGGAAGGTGCGGTGAGGGCGTTGGCGGCCGGGGTAGACGTCGTTATGGTGTGTCATACATTCAAGCGCCATGTTGGGTCCACGAAAAGCGTGCATGCTGCTGTTGAGGGTGGGCGCCTCGACCTGCACTTGCTTGAAGCGAGTGGAAGAAGGATAAGGAAGATGAAAGATCAGTATTCTGGTGGTTGGGACGATATTCTCGAGGACGACGACGTCTCGTTTGCAGGAGAGTGGGAGAAGCTGAAGAAGGCAAATCTGGAGCTCAGTGCCGAAGCTTACCGGAAGAGTTGTACAGTGGTATGGGGAGCCACGCACCTCCCGTTCAAGATCAGCGAGGGAAAGGAGGTGTTGCTGTTCACGCCAGAGATGGAGTCGCTGAACGCGGCAGTGGACGACGCAGAGGGCGTGATCCGGGACCGCGCAGGACGACTGCGGAACACAGCTGGGGCAGCATACGTGTCTCTCGCGCGCGCAGTCGAAGCACGGGCTAAGACGAGACACGTAGTGTATACTGCTCGCGATGAGGATTCAGAAAAAATCAGAGATAGTGTTGGGGCTGTGGTGTTTGTGTTGCGCAATGCGGACCGCAGTGTATGGCAACGGGCCTACCTGAAGAAAGTCTTGGGTGCAAGCAGGGGTCTTCCAGTGGTACTGCTGTCAAGCTGTGGGCCATACGACCTGGTGGGCGAAGAGTACGCACGAGCGGCGACGGCGTACATCCTTAGTTTCGAGTTTACGCGGGAGGCGTTCGAGGTATTTGTAGGCACAATCTTATCAGATAAGCACGTGTTATAAGTATTCGGTGGCACAGCCTTGTTCATACGTTGGCAAGTTGGATGCAGCTGGCAATAAGCATTGCCTCTGCGAATTTTCTCGACAGTTCTCACTTCTTTTCAATCATTATTGTTGTTGTCAGTTCCAATGAAGAAGTTATTCGGCCACAGCAAGCAGAAAAACAGCAAGGGTTCCAACCAGGCGCTCGCACAGGAGGTATGTATGCTTCCCCACATGGTATTAACCCAGATGTTCAATCGTGTCGTACAGGAAGGACATATACCCACCCCGATACACCAGAAGCATGCTGTATACCTGCAGCAGCTTCAACTGCAGCAACAGCTTCAGCAGCTGCAGCCCAACCAGGCTGCACCACCACCACCAAGGAGCGTGCGCAGAACCTCGAGCGAAGAGGAACGCTGGGAGGTCGTGTCGGGGAACGATGATGCCCAGCAGCGGGGCCAGTATCACTCGGCGTCGGACCCCTCTCGCACGTCGTCGTTCGCATCACTGCCCCCGGGAGCATCGGCGCCTATATCGTCGAACAACAACAACCCGCGATCCCCATCGCCATTCAGCATCTCTACCACCTCCTCTGCGCCGACGACCGCCAAGCTGACATACTCCCCGCCGCAGCCCCAGATCACGCCCCAGCCCGCCGCCATGCAGCGCAAGAAGCCGCCGACATCCGCCCCGGTGGCGTTGGGTATCTTGCGGGCACTCGACCCGCCGCGGACGGAGCTGTTGCAGCAGCAGCCGCAGCATTCTTCACGTACGACGTCGGAGGAAAGGTTTGGTGGGGGCCAGCATACGAGTCATTCGGATGTCAGTCATCGGGAGCGGGACCGGGGGGACCCATTGGAGAAGAAGGAGAAGAGGGGGTTCTGGAATCGCGATAAAGAGAAGGAGAAGGATCGGGACAGGGACAAGGAGCGTGAACGGGAAAGGGAAAAGGAAAAGGAACGATCGCATGCGCATGTGCGGGACAAGGACCGGGGCAGGGAGCACAGTAAACGAGACGAAGGCCAGGCGGAACTTACGCGAATGATTGGTATAAGGATTGCTGACATCTAGACCGCCGTTTCTGACTTGTTTATTTTTGCAAAGGTTATCTGACCGCCACAGCGTCGGAGGACTGGGGACTTGTTCTCGAAGTCTGCGAACGTGCATCCGCCAATGAAAGCAATGCCAAAGAAGCCGTTCGTGCTCTTCGGCGCGAGTTCAAGTACGTTCCATTCATATCCCGCTTTCGTCGGTATTCATCGTCTGATCTTTCTAGATACGGCGAACCTGCAGCCCAGCTCTCTGCCGCCCGAGTAAGTCAAGGCGCCGTGCAGAGAATCATAATTTCGCTAATCGCCTCAAAAGCTATGGGCTATAATGTTGCGCAACTCTTCCGAACTCTTCATCTCCCAATCGACCGCCCGAAAATTCCTCGACACCCTTGAAGACCTGCTCAACTCCTCGAAAACCTCGCCCGTCGTGCGCGAGCGTGTTCTCGACGTCATCGCCGCGGCCGCGTACGCCAGCGGAAGCAGTACGTATCGGCGATCGTCTCCAAGTCCTGACCAACCTCACCCTATGATACAGAACGAGACACCGGATTCCGCGGACTGTGGCGGCGCGTCAAGCCCGTCGACAAGCCAGACGAGGTTCGAGTCTATTTACTTTTTGCTGTATTAATAACGACCAATTATGAAGGGCATGCCATTAAACAACGACGATGCCATGTTCAACCCACCAGTGTCTGGCCGCCTCTCCCACTACGATATTCCCATCGTCTCGTACCAAGAGCCGTCGCCGCTCCCTCCCGATTTCGTGCAGCCAATCCCCCCTCCTGTGAGTCTCTCGCGGTCCCTTTGCAATTCATACGCTAATCTCTGCAGCACCACCATACACCCCGTAAACGCAAGTCCTTGACTCGGAACCGCATTATTCCTCCCGATGAGGATATACGTCGCCTCTTCCAAGAGTGCAAGATTGGCCAAGGCAACGCGTCACTGCTCTCCGAGGCCCTCGTGCATACCAAACCCGAAGACCTGAAGAAAAAGGAAGTCGTCAAGGTACGTCCCACTACCCAGCAACCTATGTCAATAACCATCCTGCAGGAATTCTACCTCAAATGCCGCACCTCGCAAGAGCTCATCTTCGCTCAAATCCCGTGGGCCTCCGCAGGTGCGGAGCATTCGCGCATGCTTAAGGACAAGGAGCGGCTGCTGCACCCGATGGACGATGCTGCGGCGCCCGTGGAGCTGACGACAGAGGAGAACCTGCTCGCTGCGTTGCTCGCCGCAAATGCGGAGCTCATCGATGCGCTGCAACAGTACGATGACCTCGAAAGAGTGGCGATGGAACGTCTCGCTGAGGACATCAGCCGGAAAGAGACGAGGATGGACCGTAGAGTGCGTGCCCTTGCCTTTCATCCTGTTCATCCCATTCAATGAATGAATATCTTTTTTTTTTTCCACAGCAAATACAACAGTTGGAACAAGAATCGGCCCTCGGCTCCCTCATCGGCGGTACCTCCTCGCCCAACGGCTCCCGCTCGCCTTCGCCTATGCCTCCGACACAACACCCACACCTCCATTCGCACTCTGGCGGGCTCGGCCTCGAGGCAAGCTCGCTCGCACCGCCCCCGCCTGCACCGCATGGCCCGCGCTTACCTGGGCCGCCGCACCCGCCGCGCACGCCGTCGCCTGGAACGCCGCTCGATGGGGGTGGATTTGACTTCCAGAATGGGATGCGTCTCAGGAGCGTCGGTGGGGGTGACTCGGTGTCCCGCTATGATGATGAGAGCGATAGCCGCACGCCGGTCAAACCGAGTGCAAAGGCGCTTGGGAAGCGAAAAGTTGTCGATGAGAGTTTACCGGAGCGTGCGTGTTTACTTCTTTTCGCTTGGTTCGTGTCGTGACTGCGTTTGACTTATTGCTGTTGCTCTGGCATATGCAGAACACTTTGGCGAGGATGATCTGTATAGCTCGGATAAGGATGCGTCGTACTCCGTCGATGACCGGGCAGCGTCGTCGGACTCGGACTCGGATCTTGATGCGTGGCGGCGCCTGCATCGGCCACAGACGCAGTTTGTGTATGATGCTGCGGCGGAGCGCACACGGCAGCGGTTAAGGGAGGGTGAGGCGGCGCTGGTGCTGGTGAATGGGGTACATTAGTGGTTTGGGTTTATTTCTATGGTGGATGTTTTTTTTCGTGAGAATATAATGTGTGTTGAGATGACGGTGTAAAGTGCATGGTGTATTTGTATTTTATTCGTTGTAATTGCACAAACGTGGTTTGGTTGATGAAGTCGGGATGCAAGATTGTTGATGGGGTCCTTTTTATTTGCTATTGGAAGACTTTATTTTATTGGAGGTCGTCTTTAGCTTGAAGTTCTGGCAATTTTGCCCCGAAGGCTTGGACGACGTGATTGTTTAGTAGTGGTTTCAGCAGCAACCCATGATGAGACTCTGCGGGGAAGCTAAGTTGTCTCAGTATTGCACATTCAAAGTGGCATAGCACAGAAACATGAAGAGGAGTTTAAGAGAAGTTCATATTCAGCCAGATTGAGTAAGTAATAGGCCGATGGACTTCCACTCAAAACAATGAGTTTTAGCCACATATAAGCCCCGGGACAAACACTGCATGGATTTAATGAGCTGCATCACCCGTTGCGTCGCGCAATAAGGAATACAGTAGATGAGGGAAGAGGTTTGTTGAACATTAGCCGAATGCAAATTGGGTGCATCGCCACAGTAGTTTATAAATAGGAGATACACGTGGAACTGGTGCACATTAATATTGTCACGTCATGTGTGCGCGACTGTCACGTTCCTCGTTTGGGCGATGGTTCAATTTCGAAATTTCAAACTTCACATCGACTTGCGCTTTGTGCATCTAAATGGACTAGCTTCTGTTTCGTTCGCCCTCTTCGCTCTTCTTAAAAGCATACATACAACTACTATAAATGGGAGTAGCCGGTCTGTGGGACGTTCGTATCCAAACGCCTCCTGAGACATTCAAAATAAGCCACTTACGCCACGCTCCATCTTCGCAGGTCCTTCGTCCTGCGAGTAAAACGCGCTCTTTGACAGAACTCTCCGTTACAGAGGGCTTTGAAGCCAATCCTGACGGTGTGCGTGGGTTTCGCATCGGCATCGATGCCAGTATTTGGTTTTTCCACGCCGAGTATGGACGGGAGGGTGAGAACCCTGTCCTCAGGACGCTGTTCTTCCGCTGCGCCACCTTGATGCACTCGCCCTTCTTGCCACTTTTCGTGTTTGACGGTCCGAAGAGGCCAGATGTGAAGCGGGGGAAGAAAATAAACCGGACTAGCCATAAGCTCATTCCCGGCATGAAAGCTATTGTGGAGGCGTTTGGCTTTGAATGGAGGATGGTGAGTTGTGTCTATTGTTTCTCCATTGGCATGTCTTATCTTTCCTTTTATCTAGGCTCCTGGGGAAGCAGAGGCAGAGTTGGCATATTTGAATAGGATTGGCGTTATTGACGGCATTCTCTCTGACGATGTTGACAATTTTTTATTCGGCGCAACCACGGTTATCAGAAAGTAAGGGATAGGTCTGAATAGCACCACATTTATTGACTCTTTTTGAAATGTAGTGCTAGCAACAACCTTTCTGGTAACCGCGCAAACCCCGTTGTCAACGCGGCAGGCAAAGACGACAAGAACCACACCAAAGTATATCGCCTCGACGACATCACTGCCCATCCAGACGTCCGTCTCACACGTGGCGGCATGATCCTCATCGGCCTCATGAGCGGCGGTGATTATCAGCAAGGCGGCCTCTCCCGCTGCGGCACTGTCACCTCTCACGGACTAGCGAAGTGCGGCTTCGGGGACACGCTTTTCGAGGCCGCAAATAATCTTTCTCGGGAGGATCTCGAGACGTTCCTTGTTCACTGGCGGCACGAACTATGCCACGAGCTACGTACGAATTCTCGAGGTCATATTGGGCGGAAGCAAATGGCGTTGGCGAACTCTGTCTCAGCAGATTTCCCGGATATTGATATTCTGTTGTCATATACTAACCCGATTACGTCGGAGAGCATGGGGAGGGCAGAAAGGAACCTGGGTATCCGGTGGGAGAGGGAGCCAGATCTGGGAAAGTTGGCGGCGACCTGCGAGTTTTATTTTGAGTGGGGGTATAAGGAGGCGATCATCAAGAGGTTTCGGACGGTCATTTGGCATTCGGCGGTGTTGAGGATTTTGAGGCGGGCAGTGCTGGATTTGGATAAGAAGGAGAAGGAGGTGGAGGGAGGTCCACCTGAGACACCTAGGAAGCCCGGAAAGAAGGCACCGGAGTGCATCGGCACTCCTTCGAAGATGATCGCGAAGCATTTTTCGACCATGGCCATCGGAGCCGATACGGGAAATGTCAGCGACGACGGCGACGATGAGGAACCACTTATAGTCAAAATTCATTCGGAACGCAACCATGTCTCCACCGATGGACTTTTGGAATATCGGGTGGAGATCGCCCCCACGCAGCTTGTCCGCATCGCAGAGTCCGGAATCAAGGGAACACGCTCCCCGGAAGGCCCGGATGAATGGGCTGACGAGGAGGACGAAGAGGAAGGCGGCGGCAAAGGCGCCAAGAAGGCGCCAGCGGATCCGGAGAGCCATATGCGTGTGTGGATGCCGGCGTGCATGGTGCGTCTGGTCGAGCGAAGGCTAGTGGAGGAGTTTGACTCGGTGCAAGAGAGGAAGCGGGAGAAGAAGGCTGGGAAGGGGAGGGGTAGAGGGAAAGCTGCTGGGAAGACGAAGGCAACGCTCGTTGATCAGGACAAGGTGTTGGAGGGAGATGACGACTTGCCAGCTATGAAGGCCCCGAAATTGGCATCGTCGAACACGAAGGTGCCGAAAGTTCATATTTTCCATGAGCCACGCCAGGATTCGCCGGAGCCAGAGATGGAAACTCATATACGAGACCTAACCAAGAAGAAGACAACCGCCAAACCGAAGGAGACTTCTGAAGACCTGAAGGCATTTTTCAATGTCGCGAAACCTAGGGCGAACACGATGGGCAAAGCTGGCACTATGGTCTCTCTCAGAGCTATGGCGAGGGAGTGTGTAAGGGCGAAGGCTCTCGCCGAGGAACTCGAAGAGTCGTCCGAGGATGACTTGTCTGTTTCTATGCCCGTATTCAAGAAAATTGCCAAGGATATGCTTCAGGACTCGGCTTCCGCTCCTGGCACGTCGAAGAGCCCAAGTCATCGGGTTGTACGGGACTTGACGAAGAAGAAGATAAAGCCTATGAATCCCCCAACCCAGAAGGGGAGTATCAAACTGAACACGCTCCTTGCTTCGAGCAAAGCAAAACCAATGCAGAGCTTAAAAAGCAAAGTTCCCGTTTCATCAGGGTCTGCCTACATGAGGGAAGAGGAAGAGGAGTCTGAGACGTCACTGCGCATGCACGAAATGCTTTCGATCTATCCGTCACGACCGAACCCTCTCGCAAGCTGGAGCAAGCAGCATGTCCACGCGTATGTTCCTGTCTCAGATGATTCCGACCACGAGGACTGTCAAGCTGGCCCCTCAAGGCTGAAGTTCAAGGCGCAGCCGAAGCCCATGCGTAAACCAGAGCCCTTGATAGCCAGTCGTGTGGCATCTCAAAGTGATTCGTTCATGTACGATTCTGACGAGCCCCAACAGAAGGCGGCCCTAGGTCGCGTTCCATTCCAGGATGACTCACATATGTATGACTCCGAAGACCCATTTGGCGACACCCCACCACGAATTTCATGCAAGAGACCTCCAACCCCAAAGCAGGCCCGTAGGAAGAAGTCGCCATCACTCTCTGGCTCTGATACCTTCAGTTCCCATCTCCACAAGTCTCCCCGCAAATCTTCAGACCATACGTCGCCTCGGAAGCATCCGCCATCCACCAGAAAGGGTGATCATGAGACCGACAAGTTACGTCCTTCATCACCATCTCCTTTGCGGCCATCTGTCCCACGCGGCAAACCCATTACATATTCCTCGTCGTCCTTGCCTCCCATGAGGGTTATCGAGATCTCTGATTCCTCTGACAATGACGACCCACCGAAAGCACCCGCGAAAGTTCCTCCCCTCTTGCAGGCGAGAGCCCGGACTAAAACCAGTGGCAATAGAGAGCCAATGAAGCAAACATCATTGAACACTTACACTGACAAGAAACCGACGAAGGCACAGATTTCAATTGATATTATCGATCTCACATAGCATGTACATTTCTTGTATCGTGCACAATATATGTTATTGGACGCAGTACAGTACTAAGAAAACCAAGTGATAGATGGTACAGTTGCAAGATTACTTTCGGAAATTCCGGAAACTCATAATACAGGTAAGTAAAGTACAATTCAGAGAAGTCCCAAGCCCAAGTCCTAGAATGTGGTGGTAAAGTCCCGAGCAGCTTCGAGACCCATGACCCCTTCGACGGCCTCAGGTATAGTGGCTGCGGCGAATTGATTTTTGAAGCGGCGAATTGACTCGAGACGGGTACGCCAATTAGTCTTCATCTCCAAGCGCACGGTGTCTCGTTGGGTGTGGGCAAAGACAGACGCGAACCAATCTGCTAGTTGGCTCAGCTGACGGACGAAGAGGGGCAAACTCTCCGCAGATATGAGTTTGAAGTGGCCGATGGGAGCGAATTCGGTCATCCCAGGTGCCCGTTGCACAGTGACTTTGAAGTACTCGTTTTCGTGAATGTTATTAGAAAAAGCGGCGATAGCGCCTAAGGAGTGTGGCTCGATGACGATGTTCACGAACTGGAACTGGGTCGCCAGAGTATCAAATCTGTAAAGTATTCCGGAATCGTTCCAAACGATCCGGACGTAGTCGTTGCCGATGTGGCGTTTTTTGTTGTTACAAAGTGGGTCGTTTTCCGACGACGGCATCATCGTCGCGGTGTGATATAGGATTTGTCCAATATCGTCCCACCAAGCATAGGCATATTCGCCATCTTCATCAGGATCAAGTCCGCCAGCGTAGACGTCCTTTTGTCCGCGCAAGTTAATAAGCCTTCCAAGTCCTTCAAGGAAACGCGTGTAAGCAGGGGAACCGTGCGTATTGCGTAGGATGTCGGCCTCTTCGCACTGACCAGGTGCGACATACATGATGCCAACCTTGTGAGTATCAATGACAGGAATCCTGTCCAACACAGCGACAAACTTGTTCACAACGGCGGAGTCTACAAGCGTGCGAACGGATGCAGGATTCGTGCGATCGGGATATGCAGAGAGCTGCATGGTGAAATAGGATGGATCGACTTCTACATCCTTGCGGCGTTGTGACGGAGCAGTGCCACTCCAGACATAACCTGTGATGGGGTCCGGGTGGGGCGTACCAATATCGCCGCTGCTGGCTGCAAGAAAGACTTCACGGACTTCCGCCTGCCATACATACCATAGCAAATCAGTATATTGAAAATTTGAGTCAGTCAACGCTTACTTCCTCCAGCGCCTCCGGCGCTTTGGAACCATTGGAAAACTCTTCACTGTCAGGAGACAATACTCTCGGAGGATTCTTTTCCCTTAAGAGGATCGCGGGTAAAGAGAATAAATCAGGATCAACGTCTCCTGCCCTGACCATGGGGGCATTCTCGGCACGGCAGAGGAACTTGGTGAAACCCGATGGACGACGGCAGAGAACTTCAACCCAGCCTTTTTTGGCAAGAGTGCGGACAGTTATCACAGCGTGCCCAAGCACCCATGTCTTTTCACTGAGCGCCAGCTGCGTAGGATTTTCGGAAGGTGGGTTCATCACAATGTCGTTTAAAATGGAGGGCGCAGGGCGTGGATCGGCACTGGCATAAGTATACCGAGCGAGCCAATCAAAGCAGACTTCGGTTGGATCGTCGATGGTAGCATTCCCTTCATTTGCTAAAAGAAGCTGGCGAGTTATGTACGGGATGTGTTTAGGACGATCCCGTAACTTAAGGGCGAGGAACCACACATAGACCACGGTATATGACAGAATGCGGACGTGCTGCGAGAGGGCCCATGATGTGGTGGCAGACGACGAGTCCATGCGATTGTAATGTTGCAAATACTGGAGGGCAACACCAAAAACCATTTTGAAATCATTCTCGGTAAAATTGGCATAAAGAGGTGGGAGGGACCCGATAATGGATAAGAAGCCAAGGATGTGGACGGCCATGTTTGCATTTGACATGATCTGCGAGAGCATCTCCAAGATTCTTGGCAGGCACTTGGTCATCGATGACTGTAGCTCAAACGCTGAAAGGGAGAGTGCATGCAAACAGCATTTTATAGTCGAAAATTGGCCATTCAATCCTGTTTGGAATACCTCCACGAGAAGATGACATTGCTTCAAGTCGAAACACCTTCGATAGCTCACCAACACGGATAATGTGTGGAATGCGAGTCCTTGCGCGTCGCGAGCTTTGATCTGTCCTTTAGGCCATGGATCTACAAGATGTGTTGCGAAATCACCACTCAGAATTCCCGCACATATAGTCGACAGCATTTTGGATACTGCTTCCCTCGAGTTTGGGCCGCAAAAGAGATGTTTGTTGGAGAGCTGGACGGGAAGATGGCATAGAATATAGGAAAGTATCTCCCAATTTGTCTCTTTCTCGAACATGGCGACGACAGCACGGAGAAAACCGGAAATCGGAAGCACCGCCCACAGACCAGGATCATCAGGATCATACGAGGTTAGACGCTCACTGGGACCTGGTTCTGCCACGGTGAAGGGAAAGACCTCCGGAACACGCCAGAGCGGAAATTGAGGTTTGCAGGGAGGAGAACGTGGGAAGGTGGTTGTCGCCCTGGAGCGACTCCTGCTTGCAGTTGCCGTGGAGCGAGAAGTAGCTGCAACCCTACCTCGACCGCGTGATTGTTGTCTTCCATCCCTCTCTCTCGGATCTGGAGCTCGGGCATTACGAGACTCGGGTGGATTGCCTGTAGAGGGGTCGTTTGTACTCCCTTCAGGGCCTGGAGGTGTAGAACCACTCCAGACGCGGTGAACCAACGTCGAGAGCATAGTAACGTGGCTCGGACTATCGTGAGTGAAATATATTCTGTGGTCTCGATCTGCTCTTAAACACATCACGAACTGTAGAGCAGTCAGCCTGGCCCGCGTTGATGCCCCATTCGAAATTATATTGAGAAGAATATGGAAAACGCGGATCGCGGTTGGGATACTCTTGGGCTCGAGTGAACACGGCGTGAAAGTCAACTGCGTGAAGATCTCGATCAAGGCGGAGACACTGGCAATGACACGCGGGACAGGGGACGTTTCTGACGGTGGTAGAGGTGGTAAGGGGATGACGGGTTCATCTGGAACATCATCTGAAGCCTGTCGTTGGACTGACTGGGAGCGCGATGAGCGGCCTGTGGTCAATGACGAAAGAATAGACATGACGGATGGAAGACCGGAGTCTCTCTCTTTTGTCTGCGGGAGATGCTCGCTTTGAGTCCTAGACAGATTGGGGCTTATCATTGTTGAAGAAGGAGGCATTGGCGGAGAAGGTGAATTTGTATCGGTGGTGGCTATAGAGACTGAGTCGTTGCTCTCCTGTTCATCCTCCATGTCTGCTTCGGAAGCTGCAGCCACCAGTAGTTCGATGCACTTGGAAACTGCCTCGTCATTGCTGTCGTCTTCGATCTCAACTGTCCTCAGGACGGCTTCGTCTCCCAAGATTTTCCACGCTATGTCGCCCGAATCTTGGCCTTTGTCCTCCTCCAAAGATCGTGTACAAAAGCCTAACACCATTTCCGCCAGAGGTTGACGATATCCCTTCATGTCCCGTACGCTCTCATAGACGATTTGCAGTGCCTCCATGATGGCACGCCTCGTGAGTGGTCGACTGACCCCAACCAAGCTGGCGTTTCCGAGCAGACTTCGCCAGTTATCCAGCCACTCGGAAGACGTAGGAGAGAGGTCATGTTGTTCCGTCATGACACGCGGAAGATCAGCTGTGTCCATGTCAGTCAAATTATCTGCCATGTGGATGAGGATGGTAGACAACAGTGGACTAGTGGGCGTTGTGTGGTCACGGGAGAGCAGCAGGGACAAACTGCGAAGAAAGGGTGTGGGGGCTGTCGGAGAACGAGAGACAGGTAAGATGAACGGTGTTCCATCCCGGTTTCTTGGAAATGAACGTTAGAAAACTCGCAAGAACAGAGAAATTACAGTCATTACCAACCTCAAAGGAGTCACATACTCGACGAGTTTCTGGAGGGTCTCCCCGACTACGCAAGCTTCCTCTTCATCCAGCGCGCCTTTCTCATCGTCAGCCTTAGCATCAAATTCCTGCCATATATCCTTCAACACCCCAGCCGCTTCGTCCAAGATATCCTCCTTTCCTTCTCGAACTCTGTCGCGATCACACTCCTCGATCACATCCAATTTCCACCATACCCAGGCTTCAACACTTTTTGTTAGCACCTTCCCCAAACGCCCTGCATCCCAGCCATTTTTCCCAAGCCCTAGAGCAGAGGACGTATAATCATCTTTCGGCCAGGCCCTCTCCATCAGATCCCTATTCAAATTCATGGTTCCAGGGGCACCCGAATGCGAATACCCGACAGAACTCTCCCGCGAGATGTAGGCCCTAACGAGCCTTGCGGCAAGGGCCCTCCTGACATAGTTTCGGAAAGTTCGATGTGCACCAAGGGATGTTTGTATTGCGCATAGAACATAGTTCAATGCTTTAGTCTCTTCTGTGGTCTTGGAGGGCAAATTCTCGACGTCGTCCATATTAGCAGGCGGGAACAAGTGTTTTTTTAGGATGATCATACATGTTGTAGAGTAGGGTCCGGCGAAGAGATCGTTAAGCATATCGGTAATCTTATCTTCCGAAGTAGGCTTCCGGGCTGGATGAGGAAGGACCGATAGGCGAGGAAGTGGGGACGCGCAAAAAGCGAGGCCGCGAAAAAGAAGTGGAAGGACTGTCTCGAGATAATTTGGGGACAGGGTTTTAAGTTGAGAAGTAAGGTGGTCGAGGTAGAGAGTGATGGCTATATCGGCAGGATGCTTTGAATGGTTATGAACGGGTGAAGACGACGTAGTGGGTGAAGAAACGGATGCAGCGGAAACAGATGACTGATTTCTCCGATGGGAATGACCGGAATTCTTGGAAGGAGTAGCATTGCTTGTTTGCGTGTCGGCCAAAGGGGACGAGGCTCTGTCCTGTACAAGAACCTTGTTGCGCAAATAAATTGACCGATCCACCATTCCGGCATAGAAATCCAAGACCCCCGCCAACTCTTCGTCCGATATTCTGGCTACGATCTCAGGATTTTCTAAGACACTGGCAAGAAACTTGGCCAAAACATCAATACTGTGCTCCCGTTCAGCCTTTTCAGCTCGCTCCATCACCCCGACATTCCTTACCAAGCCATCAAAGGCACCCATAATCCAGGACTTGATGACCATGATGAAATCGGTTTCGATTCCAACGATGTCTGTTCCGTATTTTGTAAGCGCCCTCAAAGCTTTAAACCGGGGTTCCCAAAGGTCAGTAGCCCAAGATGTGGTCGACCCGATGAATAACGAGAAATAAGTCAGTCGGTCTGCCGTTCTAAGGCCAGGCGCTTCGTTGTTTTCGCAATACGCAGAGAGGACATCGTACCCAGCGGCTTGGATGGCGATGGGTGAATCGACGTCGCACAGGGACGCCAGAACAGGGTTGAGGATGGCTCTCCGAGGCAAGGGTGACTGAGTAGACAGTGCGCTTGCAAGAGCACGAGCATGGGCTAAGCTTGGAACAGCAGGAGGCGTCAGGGCCTGGATCAATGCTTCGAGTGGTAGTGATTGCTGGGATGCCGGAGGTACCGGGCCCTGGGGAATGGAAGTCGCTTCCGTGCGAGTTCTGCGCCATAAAACAGGAAAAGAGGTAGTGCTCGCCCGTGGACGCGACCTGCTTGGTATATCTGCATCTTGTTGCTGCCGCGACATTCACAGATCTGCAACCTATGCATATCTTCAATGTCTATACTTTGTCGAACTGCAATATTTCGAACGGACCTTGCAAGCCACTGGTGTCACAACTTGAAGCCAAGCTGGCCAAAAGAAAGGCGCGA
>JABCKG010000216.1:0-11848 GCA_018851835.1 Hypsizygus ulmarius | reverse complement strand
GGAGCAGCTGCGTATAATCCAACCGTTTTAAACCCGCCACCGGTTCCAAGCCCATTTAATGCACAGTTCAATATCCAGCTTCAGAATGGAGGTACACCTGGCGTTTCCATACCGCAACAGGGTTCGTTTCTTGGGTTTTCCATAGAGATGTCGGTGGCGAATCAAGTCTGTACGTGGAATAGGCTATTTGTTCTTTGTTCGTTAACTGACACACATTTTTTTGCCAATCACAGTGGGCACGAACGCGTTCGTCTTCGCTCATAATGAATTGGAGATGCTACTGAGTTTTTCATAATAGATCTGTGATTCAAGTGCCATTCCTCAATCTGATGGCCAACATACAGCAGCGAGCAGGACGTGTCTTGGTTCGTGTGGGTGGAAATACGCAAGAAACAGCTGTTCTCGTGGACAGTACCGCCGACGGCAGGATTTTAGAAAAAGACATCAGTGGAGCCTCGAACCCAGTATGTACCCAGTTCGAACAAGATAACCAGTACTGATCCTGAGTAGACCCAAACACCCCCCCTCGTGTTCACGCCAGAGTTGCTGTACATGATGCGGAATATATCCTCTTTTGTCAACGTCCGCTGGTTCTTGGGTAAAGTCATACGAGCCATGTTTCTGCTCCGCTCACCGAGTCGCTCTAGGCATTCCATTCAATGATACCGACAACTTTCGGCTCGGAATCGCAGAAGTCGGACAGCAAATCCTCGGGGACTTTCTGATCGGCCTCCAAGTCGGCAACGAACCTGATCTCTATGTACGGCACGGTCATCGCCCCTCGGTAAGTCGGCCGCTGCATTATTATGAAGATCCGAGGCATATATTATTTTGCAGACTTACGGCCCCAATGACTACGTTGGAGAAGTATACAACCTGCTCAACGCCATGTCCGGTCCAGAAAATGCCATCAACCGTAACTTGCTTATTGGACCGAACATCGCGACAGGCGATTGGAAGCCCGAAGATGTCTGGGACACGGGCTTCATCGATGACTTCAACGACAATCTTGCTTACGTCGCAGTCGAAAAGTAGGTCCTGACCTATGTCTGGGCAGCATCCTCTGATAGGACCGTCAGCTACCCCACAGACAATTGTTTCGCGCAGTTTGGCATCGGAACCTATCAGGACCCTCAGGTGGTTTTCCCGACGTTCCTTAACCACAACGCAGGCAAGAACATTATTGAAAAGTACCTCAACTCGACGGAATACGTGCAGACCAAAAACAAAAAGATGCTCATGTTCGAGACGAACACTGCCTCTTGTGGTGGGTTTGCCGGAATCAGTGACTCCTTCGGTGCTGCACTCTGGGGCATTGACTATGCCCTCGAAATGGCTCATTCCAACTTCTCCGGAGCGCTGATGCATGTTGGTGGCCAGAACGTCTTCTACAATGTACGTGTTTTGATATTTAACGACAACATCGATTGACTTACTCTTCGCTAGCCTTTCACGTGTAAGCTGTTCAGTAAATGTTCTCTCGGCATTCCTCTTACTGGATTTTACCAGCACCGCCTACAAATCAGTCCACATTTCACCAATGGACAATCGGGCCCATATACTATTCTGCTCTTGTCATCGCCGAAACCCTCGGCGCGTCCAACGGCACCCAGGTACTGGATCTGAACGCAAATGACGGCAACATCTATACTCCAGCGTACGCTATTTATGAGAACGGAAACCCGGTCCGCGTGGCGATCGTCAATTTCGTGTCAGACCCTTCCGGTGCCAGCAATCTTCTCGTCTCTATTGCAATCGGAGGCTCCAACATTGGCCAAGAAAATGCAACACCTGCACAGGTCAAAGTCAAGTGAGTCTCAGTGTTCTTCAGTCAATCAACGCGGTTTTCCTATTCAGAATTGTAGATATCTCCTCGCGGATTCTGTTTCTCAGAAGGGCAACTTTACTTGGGCAGGCCAGGTCAGTACCCTCCCCGCCGGTTCGTTAGTCAACTGACGTCTCACGCTTAGACATTCGGCGGTATCTTCCAATCCGATGGGCGTCTCCAAGGCACCGAGAATATTACGACAATTGCCTGCGACCAGACGAACAATGTCTGCCAAATTCCTGTTCCTGCTCCAGCCTTTGCGCTTGTGTTCCTGACGGACGACGCATTCACGGAGAACAGTGGCGCACCATCTACGACGTTCCCAACGACTGCGCAAACAAAAACCCGCAACACTGCGACCATTGACCCCGCAGTGCTTGCCACGTCAAACGGGCACTCCGGCTTGGGTAAAGGGAAGCTGGGGAGCACGAGTGCGGGGAGTGTCAATGCCGCGTCAGACTTGAGACAGTCGCTTGGTAATGCGCTTACGATTACGGTGCTGGTTACAGGAGCATTGGTGATTGGGAGGGTGGTTTTCAGGTGAGACAGATGCATATGGACTTGGACTCGGATGGACTCTTTTCTCTCTCTTGTGCTCGTAATCTGTCGCTATCGCTGTCGTCATTGAGCCTTTGGACAATATGCAGATTCTGTCAGCTGCACTTCCTCTTCATAGTACCTTCCCTTGACGTATATCCGGTTAGCCAGCATGAATCGTAATATTGAATAATTGTGTGCAAGAGAGTTCATCAATGGGATTTTGATTGTGGAGTCGTCAGAACAGAAGTATATGCAATGCTTGCAACGTAGATCTACCGAATACAAGTACAAACCAAGCCGATGCGTGTTCGAAATTCACCTGTGCCAATATGTAGGTGTTAATTACCAAGTCACAGTCATAAACAGTTGTTGCGTTAGATTTCTTCGTCAAAGACGGCATGGTCATGATGCAGCGTCTTCCCCATCGGTCTTCGCCTTTTTTGCACTCTTAATAACAGGTGGACCGGCAGTGCCCCGCACGCCAACATCAGGGCCACCATCGGGTTCAACAGCCCTCTTGCGTTTGTCGCCGACCTCCTCGCCACTTTCCTTCTTTGCCTCGGCATTACGGTCACGCCCTCCTCCCCGCCCTCCTCCTCGACCGCCCCGGCCTCCGCGGCCACCACCGCGTCCACTGTGCTCACGCCCTCCTCCGCGGCCGCCACGCCCACCCCGTCCTCCACGTCCTCCACGTCCTCCGCGCCCACCCCGTCCGCCTCGCTCGCCACCGAATGAGGAATCGAGAGCAGATTTAGCAGCCACTTGCGCACGCTCGATTTGAAATTGTTTCTCCTCAACCTCTGTTTATACGTCATGAGATCACCAACCATGGGGAAAGACGGGAAAGGGGAACTGACCATCAGGGACGGACCAGGTGACGGGCTTGGAGTTGAGGGTTTTGATGGTTTCTCGGACTGTCTCGATATCGGCCTCTGTCAGCGCCTTGTGGAATCCTACGAGACCGGACTCTTCCCCGCGCGAGTACTTGATGTAAGGCGCACGTCCTTCGAACTTGTCTTTAATGGGATCCTGTGATAGATGTGAGTCCTGCCCGACGATGCAGAGCGTGACAGAATATACACACCTTGATTTCAGACCAGGAAACGTTTCCTCCGCATCCATCGAACTTGAGTGTAGCTCCTTTGATGAATGGCACATCCTCCGGCTTCACTGTACCCGTCCCTTCCTCGTCCTGATGTATCAGGATCTTCGTCCCCATGAATTCGAGGTAGACATCTTTTTTAGGCGCCTCGGGATTCTCGCCATTGGCAGGTTTGGACGTGCCTCCCGACTTCGCACGGGCCATCTCGCGGAACGCGTTGAATCCTCGTGTGGTGGACATCAGCTCCTTGCGGTGGTGCGCAGATTTGCCGCTGAGTCCTTTTTCTTTGATTTTCATGTCGCAGTAGGCCTCTCTGAAATATCACTGTCAGGAAAAAGTTAGAGCGACACATGACAATAACAGGCGTACTTTGTCATGATAAGCAGCTCTTTCCCATCCCAAGAGGGTTTGGGGTCGGCGTTCAGGAATGCATCGACGGTTTTAAAGTCGGCGAATTCAGCAAACACTGAGTTCTGAAGTTTCTGTAAAGACATAGCAGGCACTGGAGTAAAATTAACACCGACCTTGAACTTTTTGTTCTCGTCACGTCTCATGCGAACGGCATTGGTCTTGCCGTACTTGCCAAAGAACGCCTCCAATTTAGCTTGAAGGGCAGAATCTTCGTCTGGAAAGCCTTTCTGGTATTCCTGTGAGCAAAAATTACAAGTGAAGGAGACAGAGACGTACAGCATACACACTCCTCTCAAACTGATCTTTAGGTTCTTGAACCTCTGTCCGCCGGCGAACTTTGGTTCCGGTCTCATTTACCTCAAGTTCCTCGCTGAGACGCAGGGCCTTGGCTACCCATGCAACACCGAGTGGTGAATATTCGCGCATGCGCTTGAAAGACGCAACCGTCTCGACGGGGACCCAGTGTTCCGGATCTTTTGAGTACAATGTCCACATAAACCTTAACAATCATTGGTCTATATCGCCGCACGTAGTTAAGGTGAACGCACTTGTCGTAAGGAAGATTGGCATCCGCAAAGTAGAATTCAACTGAAGGCACACAACGCAGCAGGATTTAGCAAAGGTTCATGAAAATCGTCAAGATATAGAAACACACTTTGCGCCGCAGCTTTCAACATTTTCTCTTTGTCGTCCCCGTCATCCATCTTCACGTCCTTCTCTGCTAAGGTCTCCGCCTTGGCCGCTGCAACTGGAGTAGCCTCGACCGTCATTTGAACATCTTCTTCAGCCATAAGTCAAAATATAAAGAAATCTCGATACAAATAGATAGCAGGATATCAATGACCCAGGTGAAGAAGATGTATGAGGCCTTTCACAGTAGTGAAAAGTCAAACGAGAGCAAACGAGTCAATCACGGCTGCTGATCGAGATGAACGCCGGGGATAACACAATTTTCCAGATAACCGAGATCGAGTGGTTTAGGGTTAGGGCTTCAGGCACGTGTGAACGGTTTCGCGGGGTTTTAAATGGTTCACCCATGTTTTCGCGGCCCTACCGGCCCTTGCTCATTGCCATGTCCCGGTCAATAAACGTTCCTTCTTACCCCGCATTGTGGCAATTTGGTGAACGTCTCTAGCCAATTATCATGGCTAACAAAATCGATGCAGGTCAACGAACAGCGATTGATATGGCCGATGCGAGAGCCAAAATCTCTATCAACGTGGCTCTCGTCAGGAACTTCTTGCACAGTGAGTACCTAGTTCAAGAAGAGACGTCCGGGGGTAATAAAGCACTACGTTATACAGATACCCACGAAGAATGGATGAAGCGGGAAAAGATTGTTCATATTCTCGAGAACGATGCTGTGTTCGATAAGTCGCGACGGTAATACAGTTCCTGATCTGTTCATAATCACCAAGTTGTTTAATTTCCAAGTGTCTAGAGAGTTTATGACCCGGACGGAGCGTTATGAGCGCGGTCTTGCCATGACGAATCGAGTTTACGAGCTTCAAGAAATCCACAACTGGTCCGATGAGGAGGTTGCGCTGGTATTCGCAAGCTTGGACGAACAGCTCCCAATCAATTTGCACAACATCGGTGTGTGGTATCTTGAAGCTATCACTAGATCTTGCTAATATCAAGGTATCAGCATTTCAACCAGTGTTTTCCCTCCAAGGCTCGCCCTCTCTCGTAGCGAAGTACGGGCCGCAAATTGCGACCCGCGGCATCATCGGATGTTATCTCCAGACCGAACTCGGTCATGGAACAAACGTCTCCCAGCTGGAGACTACTGCTACGTACATACCTGAAACACAGGAATTTGAGATACATTCTCCGACTTTGACGAGTACGAAGTGGTGGATCGGGGCATTAGGGAAGACGGCAACATATGGCGTCGTACAAGCGAAGCTGATTCTTCCTGGAGGAAAGGACCTGGGGCCACATCTCTTCCTCACTCCACTCAGGAACACAGGTATTATGGTTTCAAGTTTCATCACTTTCGGCTTATAAACGATTACCAGATAACCATAAGGGCCTTCCTGGCATCGTTCTCGGTGACATAGGTACGTGAAACACCTCATTTTTTTTTCCTGAGTGTATTTGCATATTTTTTATAGGTCCAAAGGCGTTGGGTGGGTACTCACCGACCGACAACGGATTTGCTCGGTTTCATCATGTCCGGATACCAAAAGAGAACATGCTGTCCAAGTTTGCACAGGTTACAGATGATGGCAAATATATCCAGCCCCCACATGCAAAGCTCAGTTACGGTGGAGTGAGTACCAACTGATTTTTTTTTCACGGGAAGCCCTCATCATAATTATGTAGATGCTTTACATCCGAGCGAAGTACGTTCACCATCCTTAAGTCCCTTGTAATACCCTCTCAACTTCTCCCCATAGTATGGTGACGGGTGCAGGTTGGCTGATGGCCAAAGGTAGGGATGCAAACCGAGCTTAAAAGGATATTTTATCTCACCATCATCAGCTGCAACTGTTTCGATACGATATGCGACCGTCCGGCGACAAGGAGAGAAAGATTCCAATGGCTCTGAAAGACAAACGATTACATACCCTTCAGTGTACATCCGTCTACTCCCCATCCTCTCCCACGCCTACGTTTTTATTCAACTCGGGAAAACGCTGGTATGTTTGTGAAGTTCTTTTCCAGTCTTCGACATACTCAAAAGTCTGCTGTCGCAGGTTAAAGCTTTCAATGACATGGCTACACGTCTAGCGACGGGCGACACATCGCTGCTCGCAGAAATGCATGCAACAACGAGCGGGTTGAAAGTCATGTGTTCCAACATGGGCGTTCAAGACCTCGAAGTTGCCCGCCGTTCAATGGGCGGTCACGGTTACAGCGCCTTCGCTGGTTTGGGCAGGCTGTACGCTGACTACCTTCCCAGCGTAACGTCAGTCTCGCCTCTTCCAATCTCACAACCTCTCACTCAGCGGCACTGACTACCATAATTATGGTTTTTCTTCAGATACGAAGGCGATAACTTTGTCCTGGACCAACAAGTCGTTCGCGCAGCCCTCAAATCCTTCCGCGCTCTCTTCTCATCCGCCTCCGCCTCCACTGCGTCCCTTTCTCCCTCGTCACAGTACCTGCGTCTCCTCGTCGGACCCGCCGCTCCACCACGGGATGTAACTGAGGACGGGTGGAAAGATCATGCCGCGGTGATCCTCCTCCTTGAATGGCGCGCGGCGCTCCTGGTCCGCGAGCATGCACAGACGGCCGATGAGCCTGATGCGAGTGTGTATCAACGCGTATCCAAGGCCATCACGGAGGCGTTTATTGCTATTCAGATCGGTGATATGATCAAGGCGCTGGCTCCGCTCCCTCCACACGATGCCCATTTCATCCGGTTGCTATATACCCTGGTGCGTCTTCTTCATTTTCCACACAAGAAAACGGGTCCGAATTTGAGTTGATTGGCTTTTCGCGATAGTACCTGCTGACGACTGTCGAAGCCGGACTGGTGGACCTCCTTTCCTTTGGGCTGTTGGTATCCTCGAGCAACATGGGGTCTCGCGATCCTGCACGCTCGTTGCGGTTGGCGATCAACCGACTTTGCCAAGAGCTCTTGCCGAATGCAATCGGGTTGACTGATGCATTTGGGTTCACGGACTGGGAGCTCGATAGGTACGTTGAGTCCTTGCCGTTCCTTGTCATTCAAAGGCTGAGCTGACCCGTGGGCAGTGCACTGGGCGTGTTCGATGGGAGGGTGTACGATGCGTTATGGGAGCGTGCGCAGACTGAGCCGCTGAATCAATTGGAGGTGACATCAGCGTATGAGGTGCGTTAACGAAAGTTCTAGCAGCGTTGCCAGTCAGATTGACGGGCTGTCCTTCCTTCCTTCTTGTAAGGAATCAATTAAGCCAATGCTAGTGCGTGGCCAGCGACAGGCAGCGCAGAGCTCCAAATTGTGATACGGCTGCCATGTCATACCAACAAGAAGCTGATATGTATATGGGTCGAGATTTACGGTAATTGCTGTGAAATTTGCTATTATAAAGGGTCGGCATCGAGTCATCTTCACAAGGACAGATTCATTTTGCTCTCAGAAATTGATACATATGCCACGATGGGATGAGGCCATCTCGCGGGACTCGTCGCGGCCCTCTCTTAACACCTGTTCATTTTTACAGGACCTGATGAACATCAGTTGTCCAGACACCCTCACCATCTCCTGGGGCACTCTCCTGCGAGCTACGGACGTCAATGAAATATATTCGATGTTAGTAGCTTGTTAGGCTCAAAGAGGGATGAAAGCTGCTACGCTCGTGCCGCTGAGGACTCTACGCTACATCCTGGTTAGTGGTCAGGCCCCTCATGGTCGACCTCAAGGACCAGCTTTAGGCACAGTGGAGGCGTTGGCATTCAGGGTAACCCCGCATCCTTCAACCGTAGCGGATGGCCATTGAAAATGAAAGTGAGTTGTTGGATCGGCTGAAGCTGAACTCCTTATGAAAATGGCTTGCGAGTCAATTATCACAGGCTACCGCTCCCGATGGGCCATGGTAAATGAGACGCATGAAAGTATACCATACCATTCCTCGAAAACATCGGAATGATGAAACCTGAGATAGCACCTGTGCATTCAACGTGAGTTCGTTCCCAGGTTGGCTTCAGTCCTGCCAGTGCGATGTGAAGCAGGATAGTTCGTTCTATCAGCAGACATGCTCGCAGTGACAAGCTTTAAGCTTTAAGAGCAGTACTTAATGGCAAGTCACTTCGCATCTCATTCATATGGAGATGACATCTTCCACCCATGAGCCGGACCCAGAAATAGGAATACGCAATGTGCATAAGTAGTCTAGATGGGGTTCAGGATTATCATCATTTCCGGCATGACGTTTATGGCGCTCAGATGTTACCCTTCTCTTTTGCTCTTGGAGACTGTCGTGGGTTACTCTTGGATACGTTTGAATTTTTGATGCAAAATGGTAAATAAGAGGATATGAGTATGACTCTCGTCTCCTGTTGCGACACTGCATTGTGTAAAGCAAAGATTTTCGAGGATGCTAATAGATTGGAGGTGATGGTTGTTCATGGTCGGGTAGCCTGGGTGCATCGTCTTCATCAATTGTTTGATATCACTCGGTTTACATTCAGCACCGCCTTGAGTGGCTGTGATGGGGCTCTTATAAACTGAACGCTCCGACATTTGATACACCCCACTTCTCAGCTGGTCTGGAATTGTCGCCTAAGCGTTGAACGCACCACTGCATCACCACCTCACTTCAGTTTCCCTAATTTTACTACCCATATTCAACACAGAATCGACAATGAAATTCTGCACACTACAACCCGTTCTCCTCGCAGTGGCACTCGCCCTCGGCATCACCACTTCGGCGTTGCCTGTGGGCGAAAAGGCCGCCCAACTGAGCCTACGGTCCGAGTTCGAGCCTTCCTCGACAGCGCTCATAGGCCGGGAAGCCGAGTCCGTTGCCCAGCGTTCCGTTTCCGACCAGATCGCTGGGTTCAAGAGGGAAGAGGCCTTCGAGGATCTCTACACACGCTGGGACGATGAGGAGCTTTTCGAGCGCACCCCCGAGGAAGAGATGTATTTGGTTGAGCGTACGGCGTACCCGCCAGCTAACGCGTTAGAGGAGCGCTTCTTCTTCTTGGGGAAGGCCTTGAAGAAAGTGGTCAGCCCGATTTTGGGGAGTCGGTCCCTGGATGTTGAGGAGCGATCCTTTGATGAAGAGCAGGAGCTGGTGCAGCGAAATTTCTTTAAGAAGATGTTCGGTGGGATCAAGAAAGCCTTTGGTGCCGTTGGGAAAGTCGTGAAGGGTGTCGCTGGCAAGGTGTTGGGGGGACGGTCCATTGAGGCGGACGAAAACCTTGATGCGCGCTCTGAGCACGAGATTTCCGCCCGTGCTACGAATGTCGAATTCTATTGAGGTCCAAACATGTCAGTATCCCTTTTAGATTGATTGTCGCTCCTACGGTCATGGCTAACGGGATGTCTTTGGCAGAGAATAGATAGGCGCATCTATCACTACGAGTCGGACGTTCAGTAGTGCCGTATCAGTATGGATGGGGCAGTAGTACATAGATGCGGCTGTGGTGGTGGTGGTTTGCCTTTGGTGTTTGACCCGATTGGGGACGACGTATTCTGGACAATGGAGCAAGATTAGGAACTTCGAATAATCTTCATCATCTTCATCATGGTTGCACGTCACTGATATCATGTGTCTCGAGATACGGTTGCGAAGTCTTTTATCGTTGCGTGCATTCATCATAGATTTATATGGGAAGGAGAGCATGGCATCGTGATATGGTTTGTTTCAAGCTAAGGAAGTAAGCTGGCGCAACAGCTCAGCAGTCAATTATTATTTGACTTACAGGGCCCCGGTCTAGTAACATGTTGAAAACGGAACACAGGGTCAGAAAACCACAGCCAAGGATAATCTTCTCGCGCTGACGATATTCATCGGTACGCGCTCATCGAAAGATACTTGAACGCAACAACAACACAAGAAAGAAAGCGACCAGAAGAAGTAAATTTGAAACATGCAGCGTTCTTGGAGCTGAGCTATCCTTGACCGTGCCGGTGGACGAAGGCAGCAGCGAGGACGTGTTACTTGATGAACCCGAACCTGACGATGGACCTTCCAACTGGCGGGGAGCGTACACCGACGGCACCGTCACCACAATACTGTCAAGGTCTATATCTATCTTTCAGAATGGCCGCCCAATCTCACGAAATAATGGGTACGTACCGAAAAATGAATTATTGGCGCCAGCGAGATTCTCTATTCTGAGGACGTGCAATGAATCGTTGAGGTTGGACGCGAAATATTTGAGCGTGGGTTTCTGCTGTTCGCATGTCAGACCGTACGCGCCCCCACATCCGGAAATCCCGCTGTATATCTCGGTAGTCCTGTTGTCTAAGACGACACTGTATAGACCGTGGTCGTTCTTTTTGTCGCCGAAGACGTATATAGCTGATCCTATGGACAAGGGATGGTGTCAGCGATGGGCGAGACTCAGATACGAAGGAAGCTCGCCATGGAATGAGAAAGAGACTGCGGCTTTGTCTTGGTTGGTGTAGGACGTCCCGCCGCCACTGAAGTTCGGCGATGTGTTCGAGTCCCATTGGCCGGAATATTGGAGAGCCGGGTTATCCTCTTGGAACGTCGTATTTGACACTGTAGCTCTAGTGAGAAATATCATGAGCATTGGTGTCATGTTTCGAGAACGAATACGCGGACCCTGCTGGTGCTATTTGGACCGCGGTCTGCAGATAGTCAAACAGAAAAGCGTTTCCACCTTCATCGCTGCCTGTTTTTCCGAGATTGCGAAGGGCGAGGGCGTGCGTTCCGTATGTGAGATTACTCGAGCCAAATAGGAGGTAGCGTGCAGAAACGTTGTTCGAAGCGTAAGCGCTATATGTTGAAGATGTAGAGTCAACTTGAACTTCATAAGATCCATATGAAGGACCAGAATGCCCATATATGAAGATTCCAGGACCTAAAAGTTTTGACATATTGGATTCTAGACTCCAGTCGACGAAGTAACAATAGGCCACCAATGCTTACCAGTAAAGTTGAACATTACACTCGCACCGACCACATCCGTCTTGTGAAAAGTCCCCATCCACCATGGCGTCCCACTCGTGTCGAAAGAGGGGCTCGAGAGGTCGGGCGTTTCCCAGTCTGACTGCACAGCGTATGCGAGAACACTGTCGAAATCGTCCACAGTCAAGTTCACGTTCACTGCTGAGGAGTCCATGTCAGGGATATAGTGGAAATGAAAAAGACAGGTCTTGATTTGGGTATTCGGATGGTTGTGGACCGGTTCGAGTGATCGAGTTGAGAGTCTTGTTGTGGATGGCGATGGCAGACATTTCTGATGTTTCACTAGGTTGCTGATCGCGACTGATTACAGTATGTCGTGAAGCACGATGAGCATTAAATGATGTTGATTTGGAATGGCTAGCATTTGGAGGCTAA
>JABCKG010000215.1:0-18843 GCA_018851835.1 Hypsizygus ulmarius | reverse complement strand
AAATCTTTCCCCCAAAACTTGGAAAATTCCTTGCTCAACAACGTAGTAATTTTCTACTTTCTATCATCTTCGTTCATCGGTAGATCAGCGCGCTACATACAAAGCGCCTCTCAGAGACTCAGACCAGGATGTGCATAAAACGAAGGTCGTCAGGTGATATGACGCGTCGCGCTCGCCGCACGTCACGACCCACATATGGACTTCAGCTTTCCCGATGCGGGTTGCAGGCTGCGTCATTGCGCGATTTGTGGCCGCTGGTTTGAGACAATGCACACCCCTCTTTGCTGTCTTTCTCACAATATAATCCACTTCATTCGCGTTCACATTTTGGACATTACCCTCTTAACGTCCAACGCCGCCTAAATTTCAACTCAGAATCTCTCAACGGCTATATAGAATATTTATTATCGAAGATGGGAAATGGCCTTCCTCGCAAGCCCGGAATGCCTCCGATTGCCAATTTCACTCCCGTTCAGGTAGGCCCAGATAGTTTGAAAGGAAATCACTGTAGGGACTAATGATTTCGCTGTCCCAGACAATAGCACTAGGCATGACGGCCGTAGCAGCCACCTTAGGCGGTTTCTATATGCTCCTGAGCCAAAAGCAATCTAGGAAAGATGCGTCGGGTACCAATCCCTATTGTGCGTTTTTCCCCCATCTGCGCTCTTCACTCGTCTCAGGCACGCTTTCATAGACGAGTACTTGGTGAAGCGTGTTATCAGCCCCGGAGGCAATCTTCTCCCAATCGGCCGCGTCGAGGCGCGTGAACCAGTGTTGCCAGCGCCGGCGAAGGAACATAACTCCCGCCACTCGACAGTCGAGAATTACAAAACTTCTCCAGAGTATGTCAGTGGTGTTTGGTCCCAACCGACCCCCCAGAGGGCGAAGCACGTGGGGAGTAGTGTTCCTTATACAAAATCGCCGGACTATGCGAAGAGTTATGAGAAGACGTCTACGGAGAAGTCGGAGAAGGCGAGGAGTTATTGAATGAGGCCTTCGGTTGTGATGCTATTTCTTTGAAATGCAAGTGAAGATTTTCACGAATTTGCACAGTACTGTTTGCAGGTAATTGTGAAACATTTTTCCATGTTTGCGGGTGATGAAATGTCGCGTCGTCGGCGAGGGTGAATAGTACCAGGAACTATATTTACAGAGGATATAGTAATATTCGGGAGGCGTGAAGGAGATGAACTGTAACGACCCGAATTTGGCGCTGACGTCCGATCCCTGCGTAAGCCGAGTTTCTGGCATATAGAAGTGCCCACGTGGCAAGGACGCACGCGCCACAACATCTGGGAACGAGACAAGTGCACAGAATCTGGGAATTGGAAAGCAATCGTGAACGCATGCTTCCTCCAGAACTTTTGCGACCGGTGAGCTTGATATAAAGTATGTTCCTATCATCAATAAGTCATCTGATCTATCACGATCCGTGTAGAGTGGGGACACATCTTGTCAGTTTCCCTTCATTGTCCGAGCTGATATTATCCGTAGTATTTATACAGGCATGTGAGGATGAATCAACAATGCTATCACTCCTCACCGTTTGTAAAACTGCCCACCGCTGGATCTTGCCACTTCTCTACCGCTCCATAACGTTCTGGAATCGGGAACAACTAGTGTTGTTCTACAAAATGCACGACTCTCCAGGCGAGATGCAGAAGCGTTTGCTTCTCACCAGGAGTCTTTGGATCGGTGACACTCCTCTTCGAACAGGAAATCTTCACCATGCCCCCAGCACTTGGCCCACCACGGCTTTAAATCGCATTCTTACACTATGCATCAACCTACAGTCGATCTACATCCTCAAAATCCACCCAACTGATTGGAATCGGAAAGAAGGAGCGCTTCCCGCTAGCCTGGAAAACCTCGCAATGGGCCCTATCCACGGACCCTTCCACATCAACAATCTGGCATCCAAACCGCTTCTTCGACGATTCACCAGCTATTACTCGTATATGCGAGATGACGAGATCAAGGATGTGGTCGTTTATCCATCCATGAGACACTTCCGTAGGATCGTGCGAGCAGAATATCTGGCTTGGCCCAATGCAGAGATATTGCCGGAGGCGTGTATCTCCGCATCTAATACGCTGCAAGAAATGACTCTGGTTGTTGTCGGACGCTATATCGATGCTACATTGCTTGAGAATGCTAGAACGGAGCTACAACGCGTGACGCGGGGTGATAAACGGGTTGTCTTTCAAACGTCTGAAGTGGAGGATGGGACAGACTTACTATTCGCTGAGTTCCGAGAAGAGAGAGCATCTTATATAGGTGTGTCGGGTTTTCAGTCATTTTTTCTCTTCCAACGATCCCTAACTCTTGGTCGAACCTAGACACAGTCTTTACTACATTATGAGGGCTTTCTCTGTGACTTTTCGGCGGCTTTTCGACTGAGTACAGAAATGATTTAGAGTGATGGACGGGAACAGATGGTGCACGTTTTTACGTATGCCTTTCGTAATGTCAGATTTTCCGGAAAATGGACCAACTAGAGATGAAGAACGAACCTTAAGGTTCACAGCAAGTCAATACGGACTCGGAAACTCAGAATGTTGCAACCTCGAAGCTTCCGAACCCCTGCTGTGCCGCATCGCCGCAATGTCACAGATATCAAACTTTCAATCATCGCCGTCCGCACCATTGACTCGCCGTAGCTTCCCGCATTTTCGAATTCATGGTGCGTGCTATCTTCACTTTCCTTATTGATATGAGGATTCATTACCTCTTGAACTTTGCGTTGAACCTAAACTTCATGTCGGATCATTCTGTACACAATCATACAATAATAGTACGTTTTATTCGGTCAAACGGTTATCTAAAACATTCCCTCATGATAGATCGAAAAGGGTAGTCGGAATTTAACCTGCCTCGTTCTGCCTGGTGTACCTTATGGCTTGGATAGGTACCATATTCACGTTCTCGCTGCAGTAGGATTCCTCTTCGATCCTTATTCTGCGCATCGCATAGAACCAGAAGCATGACAAAACAATTATTTCGGAGGCGATGCCAAATTATTTAAACTCATCAGGAATCTTCAGTTGGTATAGCTCTTTGGAGTGCACACTACCTCGTCGTTTCATAATTTTGTTACGAATTCCAACACTTCAAAGCCCGGCGCCTCGTTAATCCAGAGATAATACATGTGGTTTGCAAACGGAATCAGTATATCAAAAATGCTTGGCTTGTGTGGCGCAGTGGCTGACAAAGCGAATAGCAATGGAGACGGGAATGATTCTCTAATACACATTGAAAACCCAGTGCGACAACTTGAAGATGAGAGTAAGTGAACATAGTTTACCTGAGTTAGAAGTGGAGGTCCTGCAAAAAAGTGGCCACAAGCATCACTTGCCTCATCTACACGTTTGTGTACAATTTGAAGTCGGTTGGTCCCCCTTGAGCTCTTCTCCGTGAGGGATATGGAACGCCCTGACCCTCGCGCCACGCCAGGTTGTCGTCGACGTCTCCCACGTTTTGCGTGCATTCCGCGGAAATTCGAGCCAGAAGTAGAGTTATGGGATCGTTGTATATGATAATGGTGATCTACCAGTCTCGTGGAATGTTCTGCTGGGTTGATTCATGATGAAATGAAGGTTGTGAATGGAGAGGGCGATCAGGAGTGCGAGACTTCTGGACCTATCGTCTGTCAAGAGTCGCATCTGAGGCGCCTAGCGTGTGGCGTGGAGAAAGCCGATGTCCTCGGATGGTTTGCCTCATCAGCCACACTCTGCCTGACACAGAGGTGGATCGGATAACGAGACTGAACAGCTGCTGAGCAGCAAACATTTGACGAAGATAGGGGGGCTACATCCATCGCCCGGAAACGAAGAGGGAAATGAGATGTCAGAGGCCCAGGTCGGCCCTTCAATCCCGCAATTTTCGTGTTTCCTATAACGATTTAGCATGTCATATTTCCGCCCACAATTTTGGAATTTTGGAAAAGAGGTTTTGATCGTGAAAGAAGGACAAATATGTCACTACGACTAGAGCTTACGAGGAAAAATTTGACGCCAGAAGAACCAGGAGGAGCGTAGAACGGTCTCTGGCGCCAGAGGTGCTGTGGCTGTTTATCATGTAAGCGTAGTGGCGACTGAGTTTGAGCAATCTGCCACCCTCCGTTCTGACACCGAGACCTCCAGAAAGCGCTAACATATGGTTAACAAGCTCAAGAAAGGCAGAACGAAAAGTTGGCTACCCTTACAACCATCGCATGTCATTGTAAAATGACCCTCGAGGTGAGTCTAAGCTTTTTGTTTTGTTTTCGTCTTTTGTGAAAAGCTTTGAAAGACCGGCGTGTGTCGGATGTGCGCGCCTAAATGGGCCGTTAGAGAACTGACATGCACACATGACATGAAAACACAAAAAAATGCCTCAAACTCTTTTCGTGACGTCGCTCATCCGTGCAGGAACTTCAGAAAAGGAATTGAGGACGAAGAAGAAAATGACCGGTTTACAAACATTGACCCTTATGACCGTTAATTTAAGTTATTTCGAACCTGGGCCGCCGGTTCATCATCAGCTCCGCTCAGCCGGAGGTTGAATCATGAATGGTACAGAGCCGCTTCCACAGCTTTTCTTGTTGTTTCTCCTCAGTCCCCCATGACCGTCAAAGGTCGACGGAAAAATCCAGACATGGCGCCAAAACAAAGCCTCCATGAGATGCAGGTCGATTTTCTAGTTGGTCTCCGTATTATGGAGCATCTTGGGAAACGGTGTCCATCTCCTCACGATATGGTCCATGAACGCGACGACGAATTGATTAAAATACTCAACTGGTTCACCCTCTGCATAGTCTCTGATTCCTCACTCCCTTATTACGACGTCGCGTGCACATTATCCGCCGTGCCAGGCTTGGTCACGATATACTTCACCAAGGGTAGTGCGCATCCGCCGAATAAAAAAGATCACGAAAGTGTCACTTTATTCCTCAGCACGCTCCGTAGAGTGCTCGCCGACGAACTTGACTCTACCTCCGCGCTCCAGAGCTTCCTCTCCATGCTGGCAGTGAAGATATTCCCCGAATTCTACCGGAAATTGACCTTGATCGGCGCCACAGAGAGCAACGACCCTAGCAGGACTTTCAACCGGTTTCATGGCTTGGTTGATACCTGGCGGAAGTGCCGACCACAGGGCGAAGAGTCCAGCGGCTTCGTGGACATCGCCAAGAACATCCGCGGAGGCGCAGAGCATGCAACCGAGTTGTTGGTAGAGTGCGTGCTCAACTTGATGTGCCCTGAGCCGATCAAGCACCCAGGCGACGCAGACGCGAAGAACGCGTATATGTTGCCAGTGTTAGAAGCATGCACCTTGGTGACAGCGTCGACTTTCTTCCACGAACTAGTGCAAAGCGACAGCGCGTTTCGTGGGTCGCTGGAAGTCAACGATGGTATGTATCTTTCGTTGCCATAGCCTCACAGACAGTTTGAGCTTGACAAGCAAAATACCAGTCCTGTTCCTCCATGACCTGTTGGAACGCATCAGTGCCGTAGCACGGTATAGAAGTGGGTGCCTGGCTTTCGTTGGCCGGGGTATTCATTTCCTCAAGGACGTCCTCGGGACGCAAGGCATAGCAGACTTCATTAACGGCGAAGGCGGCATCGTCGTGCGCTGGATCAGCAGGGGCCATTCTCGTCCCTACAAACTCTACCATTGGCCAACAAGTCCACGTGTCGAGATCAAGCAGCTTCTCGAGCTGGAAACACTAGCCATCGATGATCTAGATGATGAATTACGGGAGTATATAGCACAGACTGAGCCGGTCACCGATATGTGGTCGAAAGGGGGGGCCGTCACACCTGTCCTACACTGTGAGCTACAGATGATCCTTTACCTCGAGAAATACGGGATAAGCGTCGTGGGCAATTCCATCGGGATGAATCAGCCTCCCTGCTGGGCGTGCCACTGTTACATGAAGAAACACAATAGCACCCCGGACTCCGTTCAATGGAAGATGTCCCATACAACTGGGAGGCCGAGAGGCTACTGGCGCGTCCCACCTGGCCATCCAGACATAGCCGTTTTGGTCTTGCGAGCACTGGACAAGAAAGTCGAACATGTCGTCGAAGAATATGCCTATGAATGCTATCCATAGGCAGGTGGCGCCTGCCGCTTGTGGCGTACACGAGGATTCGAAAAAGGATCTGATACCAACTTCTCATCAAGCTGGACATGCTGTTTTATTTTTGTTTGAGTCACATTCTCTTTCGCTCTGGCCACATACCAAGGGCACGCACACCGGAATCCGGGACGATAACGGATGCTTTTCATTTCGGTGACTATAGCCTTGCCGGGATACCTCTCGATTTCTCCTGGAGGTTTCATTTACCCACAACTCCGCGCTCTTCAAACCAATCCCTCAGGGCTGCTTCCATCTCTGTCTCGTTTCTCCTGCCAATCTTTATTATACCCCTCATTGTATTTGGACGTCTTCATTTATACCCTCGCTTTGGAATGGCTTTTCATGTCTGTAGAGTACATGCAGTATACTTCACGAAACCACCCACGTCTTTCGATAATTCCGTTCGTCTTTGGAAAGTCTAGGCAAAGAAAGTCTTACATCAGTACCAGCAGCCCTGATCATCCCAGTGGTTAGCAAGTATGTTGTAAGTACTTGTCAGTGTCCCATCTGTCTGACTCTGATTTCCATCTTACTGCCGCGGAGCTCTCAAGCGCGCGTGTCAAGAACCAGTGCAGCGTGGCCCACGTCAAGTGATAGAAAGCAGAAGCAGCTGATATGCATGTGTGGAAGCAGCGCGTACGCGGTCTCTGAATCAAGAGGTCTCCAGCTACCCTATGACTCGTTATCAGCACCCTTAATCCCCTTGACACAGTCAAAATGTCCATGAGTTGATTCGCAGATGGAGGTTAAAAGGGTTGTTTATTCATAGAGCCAGGTATGCATGAGGTAAGTACAGACAGGAACGAGCTAGCCAGAAACTTGGATAGTCATTGTGCAAGTAGAGGACAAGGGATACATGCCGTTAATAGTACGACGTGGGGGTAGGTATGGGAGCAGACTTCATAACAGTCGAAAAGGGGTGGGGCCATGGTAAGTGAGCAGGTCTGATGTGCTGATCTGTATCCAATAAATAGGCTGAACGAAGTAGAGCAAGGTGAAGGGCGGAAGATTTGCGAGTGTCTGATGTACCGTACAGATACTAATGGTAGAACTTGTGCGACGCGCGAGGAGTGATGAGGTGTGTGCAGTAGTATATTACGATGTCGGTATGGCCAGGGTAATGCAAGCCCTGTTTTCCGTGAAATTCCGTATGCGGCGTATGTCGTCAAATGACCTGTCATGACCCTCTCATAAACCCAGAAGAGAGAAGTAGAAGGAAGATGAAGCAGCCCAAACAGTTAATAACAATCGAAAGACAATAGGAATTGGATGCTGGAATAAAAACAGTACTCGGGATGAAAGGAGGAGATAAGTTACAGCTCCAATAAAAACAATAAATCCAGAAAAATGAGAGAAAAGAAGCGTCAAGGTCCAACAAGCAGTAACGCACTGCATAAGATTACCGCCAAAACATCTGTCCATTCGGAAAGCCCTCGTCCAAGCATCGACATCCCCCCATTAGTCGTAACCTCAGCGTATCCAGCTCCACATTGCTGAACGGCCAAATCCGCGGCTGCGCTGTATGTCTTCTTGAGCCCTGTCAGAGTCGTCGCCTGTGCGGGATCGTCCAGCGCTGCAGCGTAAATCCCCATCACACTTCTCGTGCACGCAGAACAAGGCGGCGTCGCGGTCTTCGGCACGCCGATGCCAAGGGGCATCTGGTAGAAGTAAAGGTCGGCTGGATTGGAATTGCGCACGGCGTTCACGTAGCAGTACGTGTTTGTTGTGGGGTCTGTGATACATCCGGCATCACGAGTTACCTCGTAGGCTTGCAGTGCTGCGAAAGTTAAGAAGATCAACGCAGCTGATTGTCCAAATTGCCAAATTTACTGACCATTTAAGGTAGAGAGCGTCATCGAATTCTGATCCTCTATGTCTAGGGCGCATGAGGATTTTAGCGCATCCACAAACCAGTTCATATTCGACAGGCATTGGTCTCTCGCGGTATTCGTGTTACAAGTACCCCATACCAACGAGTTGAGCAGAGTGAGGTTGGTTTGCGCCTGTCAGCGGGCTTTAAAAAGAAGATGGCATGGCACATTGATAGACTTGACTGACCTCGAGGAAAGTATTAGAACTTTGAAGCAGGAGTGACAGCGGACGGCAGGTGCGGAATGCCGGAGTGTTCGTCATGTTCGAAAAGAAGTTGAAACACGATACGCTCGAGAAATTCTGAGTGATGTCTGCGTCGAACGGTTGAGGAAAGGGTTTCGGGAGGTCAGGGGGACTCGATGGGACAGTTGGGACTGGTGTGGCGCTCGAGATCGTAGGGGTTGGTGCCCCTATGGTGCTTGATGACTCTAACGATGCTAGCTGAGGGGCGGGCGCCGGTTCCCGCTTATGGTGAGTCCATCTATGACCGTGCAATGCCAGCTTCTCCCAGGGTGTCGGTTCTGGAGGTTTCGCGAAGGCGTCAAATGTGACTGGGCGCAGAAAGAACTGGGTCGATGCTGTGATGAATATCACTGCCAATGGCACGAGCAGCACTGTCCATCTTGTCATTCTCCGGCCAGTCTGACACTTCGTGGAATTGGAAGGAGGGGTAGGGGAACCTTTGGTGGACTGGCCTTCCTCGATCACATCAATCCGTGGGCTGAAATCCTTCATACTGGGAAGAGGGGATTGCGGAGGGGTGAACATGGTGGTGATTTGCAGGGAGAGGAACCCTCAAAAGGGCAGGGGGAGGGGGTCAAAAAGAGAGCGTGAAGGAGAAAGAGTGTGGGGATAGTCTGAAGAAGAAAATCAAAGATGCTGTCTTTGTTCTAAACACTGCCTTGATCACGGACAGGTCAGGATGTAAGAGAACGCTTGGGGGAAAAACGGGGGAAAAGAAAAGGCCGAGATAATCGCGGGCTTTTCGATGCCTTTCTGCGTCAAGGTTGGAACTGTTGCACGGGCGCAGAGAGCTGACCGTCTGAAACCTGGTAGAGATTATTTGTGACATGAAGGCACTTGGCAGGATATTCCCATGGCGAAACATGATCAATCTCGATCACAAACGCGCGCGCGTGGCTTCAGGGCTTCTAAACAGGAACGCGCCACCGCGGTTCGAGTTCTTTCCCACTCGTCCCTGGTCCGAAATCTCCTATGTACCCACTGAAATTCAAACTGAGAGAGACGTCCAGCATTTCATCCATCTTTCAGCTTGTTCAGTATAAATTCTTTTACACCTGCAGTGACAGTCGTACCTCCTTGCACTTTTTTTGTTTGTTAAAGCTTTCCCGACCATGTCCATACTGGCAGATCATCAAAAACGATGATGCAGCCACCGATAAGTTTAGCGTCCAAGGATCATTTGCACCCCAAAAAGATATCAAACAAAGTCCCGCCGTTTTCGTCGCCCGAAGCTGAACTTCGCCTGGCCTGCTCTTTTCGTGTGGTTCTCTAGATTTGTTTAACTACATATATGCTTTTTGCCCTTCGCAGTCAACGACATTGACGAACGACGTGTAAAACCTCCAGCTAGACGTCTAGCAGTTGAGTGACAATGGTGTACCCAGAACAGTGTCCATATACCTACTTAAGCTTACAAGTATTAGATTCAACGCTGACGTCTTTTGACTCTTTGAGACGCATCAGTCACAAAGTCGTCCGGGATTCAGTCCTACACGAATGCAATGCAGCGGGAGCGTTGCAACCTGAAATTCGTTTCAACTTCAATGATGTTGATTTCAAAGCTATTTTTGAAACGTGAATCAGCCTAGCGCTCTGGGTATATGTACCAAAGCTGAGATGGTGAAACGGGATGCAAGAGTCTGCAGGTATGCCCGCCCACGACGGAACTTGGAACCTCATGAGATCAGACTAGTCGTATATATACGACACAGAAGTCAGAAATTCGTTTCGTAAAGCAGTAGAACAAGCTCATATTGCCTTCTTTTGTGCGGGCGTGGCAGGCACCCCAAAGTTCGAAATATTCTGAGGACGCACAAGAAGCATAAAGAAGCCATTCCACAACAGAAAATTCCTGCAGGGTAGGCCGGCTGAGGGGATAAGCGAACCGTCCTGAGTTCTGGCCCAGAACCGACGATCATCGAATGTGGACGAGTCGGCAACGCCTGCACTGCGAGAACTTGGCAAAAACACAGATCCGCATTGAAACCCATGGATTTCTGCAGGAAGAGGTCGCCGACTCTCGTGGAAGGACTTAAACATGCTGTGCAGCCTTCTGAAAGCGGGAAAAACTCAAGAGCGATTAAGTATCTGAAACAAGCTGCCAAACAATTTAGAACGATTCTTTTGAGCTTTCAGCCAACTTTCACTTCTGATGGTCAAACATTCCGAGAGTAAATATACTGAGGTATAAGCCCCTTCGGTTTAAAATCAAAGGATGGCGCAACCTACATGGCCATCCAGAAAAATTCCTGTGACTTAGCCACCTTCATTCAAATTCGACGACCGACTATTGTTATCACTCATCTCGTCAGACATACTCAGGTCCTTTACGGACGGTAGTGTGACGACAAAGCCTGCACGGCTATCGTTCAAATCGAACAGACAAATGCCGGACAGGAAATGTCGAACGTACGTACGCGTGATGGTACGGCCCCTCCTAACGCCATGGAATATTTCTAGTATCAGACATGAGGCGTCATTGGGATTGAAGCTGGCTCACCGACTTCCTTGCTGTCGACGACGAACCGAGATACCCTCCCAGTTGGGGATGTCTTCGTGTTATTGATCTTGAGCCGCCGTGCATCATTGCGCGTAAGGAGGACCTATCTAGATGCTGGCTTTTCTTGCTATACAGATGTGGCTATCAACTAGATAGGAGGAGGTTATTCGCCTGTTCGCCGCTGATTGACGTATTCCGCTTTCGAGGACACAACGAGGACATGCCATTGATAGCTTGCCTATGCATGACAGCTAAGGATGATGATGCCCGTCGTAATTCAGCCGCAAGTGCAGTGTTGTGCTGCACCCTTGGAGAAAAGACACCTTGCCTGTAATGCAAAAAGATAAAGAAGAGCAGTATTTTCCGGGGGGCTGGCAGAAGCAACACAACGACGACCTCCACATCACAAGGGCTGGGGGTTCAACTCTGTCGGCTGTGGCACGGGGCATGCGTACGAGATTTGCATGAACAGTACGGTGAGGCACCGAGTCACCATGTTACAGACCATATTACTGCTGTCCAAAACTAGTCAGAATGGCAGGATTGTCGAAGTATTTTTTGGGTGTACCACTCAGGGGCTATATGAACTCAATCTCGACCACCCCGCGAGAAAAAAGGGATCAAAGTAGTCAATACAGAGAGGAAGCGCTTATGCCATGCAAGAAAAGACAGCTTGCAAGTAAAGCCTTTGACCCAATGGTGGACGAAAGGCCTTTTGTTCTGGCGAACGTCGGGTAGTCAGTGAAAAGAGAGCGTGTGAACAACGAGCTGAAGCTGCTGAACCCTTGAGCCATCCCGTTTTCTTTCTTTCTTCTCAACCTCCACTTGCTACAGCACACAACAACCTGCACGCCGTCCTCGCTACTCATTTCGACGCCGAAACCACTCACCGTCGACCAGCTCTGACGTCTGATTACAAGTCACAACAATAGTAGAAACAACACCAATCTCGACATCCATCTTCAGCGTACCACGCCACGAGCTTCCTTTGACCGCAGAAATATAACTCTGCAAACCACCACCACCACCCAAACCCAAACCCAAACCCAATAACCATGTCGCAAACTGTGCCGTCCACATCATCAACGTACGCTTTTTCTCTTTCTTTCCCTCTTGTTTCCCTCTTGTTTCCCTCCCAGCAACGAGGGCCACACTTGCAAAACATACAAGGCTAACACACCTCTCTTTCTTCCCCTAGCCAACCTCCATCCAGCGAATCCTGGAAAACCGGTCTCCGGCCCCCACCAAAAGATGCCCGTCCCCAAACTGAAGACGTAACCGCAACAAAGGGCCTCGAATTCGAGGACATGTTCCTCCGGCGAGAGCTGCTCATGGGGATATTCGAAGCCGGATTCGAAAAGCCGTCCCCCATCCAAGAAGAGGCGATTCCCATCGCTCTCACAAAGCGCGACATCCTCGCGCGCGCAAAGAACGGCACGGGCAAGACCGCGGCGTTCGTTATCCCCGCCCTGCAGCAGGTGGACGTCAACCGGAACAAGATCCAGGCCTTACTCCTCGTGCCTACGCGGGAGCTGGCATTGCAGACGTCGCAGGTGTGCAAGACGTTGGGGAAGCATATGGGGGTGCAGGTGATGGTGACAACGGGAGGGACGACGCTAAAGGACGATATTTTGAGGCTGGCGGAAACGGTGCATGTGCTTGTGGGAACGCCTGGCAGGATTTTAGATTTGGCGGGGAAGGGTGTAGCAGATCTAAGCGAGTGTCCAGTGTTTGTGATGGATGAGGCGGATAAGCTGCTTTCCCCGGAGTTTGCACCAGTTATGGAGCAACTGTTGAGTTATCTGCCGGAGGAAAGACAGGTTATGCTGTTCAGTGCTACGTTTCCGATGATTGTTAAAGATTTCAAGGTGTGTTGAGATTTTTCTTCGGGGAATCGGAGCTGATCGCGTCGATATTAGGACAAGCATATGAAGTCACCCTATGAGATCAATCTCATGGATGAATTAACACTACGTGGCGTCACACAATATTATGCCTACGTCGAAGAACGGCAAAAGGTTCACTGTCTGAATACCCTCTTCTCCAAGGTCAGTTGTCTCTTCGCCACAATCATTTTCATCCTCCCTAACCACTCCTGCATTCAGCTCCAAATCAACCAATCCATCATATTCTGCAACTCTACGAACCGCGTCGAGCTCCTGGCCAAGAAAGTGACCGAGCTCGGATACTCCTGCTTCTACTCACACGCCAAGATGCTACAATCGCACCGCAACCGCGTCTTCCACGACTTCCGCAATGGCGTGTGCCGCAACCTCGTGTGCTCCGACCTCCTCACGCGCGGGATCGACATCCAAGCCGTGAACGTCGTGATCAACTTTGATTTCCCAAAGAACAGCGAGACGTACCTCCACCGCATTGGGCGCTCGGGGCGCTTTGGACACCTGGGGCTGGCGATCAACCTCGTGACGTATGAGGACAGGTTTAATCTTTATAGGATTGAGCAGGAGCTGGGGACGGAGATTCAGCCAATTCCGCAGACGATTGATAAGGGGTTGTATGTTGCGCCCGGGGCGACGGAGGAGCCCGCCGGGCAGAAGCCCAGTCAGGCGACGCAGCAGCAGCAGAGGGAACAGTTGCAGGCGAGGCAGGGAGGGTCGGCTACGACGCAGAGGCCCGCTCAGCAGGGGCAGGGGCAGGGACAGGGGCAGGGACAGGGACAGGTGGTGTATCAGAGCAATGGGCAGCAGCAGACTCAGTCGCAGCCTCAGAATGTGCGCCAGAATGGAGTTGTGGCGCAACCGAGGGGACAGCCTGCTGCGTACCGTGGTGCCGTGCCTGTTGCTCGATGAGGGGAGAAGGAGGTTGGGGGGTGTATGGAGAAGAGGAAGGGAGGAAGCAACGCGCACTTTTTTCACAAACCAAATATCCATCTTCAGCGGTTTCATTCCACGTCAAGTCATTCTCGTACATCAGCAACTCGTTCCTCGAGTTTTTCCTTGCCGCATACTCTCTGACGGACAACCCATCTTGTAACACTCCTCCTGCCCTCTCGAGATCATCCCCACCAAGACCAGGATCCCCCCCCCCCCATCTATTAGCTTTGCTGCTGCTGCTGCGTGTCTGCCTATTTTATATCGTTGTCGTCGCCGCCCGCCGGGTTCACAACTCCATTTTCGAATGAGCCACCCTCCTCTCTCCGCTCTGTTTTACGTTGCGTTCTTATTTTGTCAAGGCGGCGCGGCATATACGTATATTTTTTATTTTACAGCGATGCTCAAGAGGTGTTTTTGTTTTCGTGGAATGGTCAGTTGTTGGGGGTAGCTTGTGGCTTGTGGTGATTGCGTTGTTGCTCGTGGCATGGTGTGGGTGGATAGAATAGTGCTACATATCATACTTACAATCTTCGTGTGTCGCTTGCATGGAGCGAATTGGAAGTTGACTTTCTGTCCACAAAATTTGTTGTGCCTGTTCTGAACATTGCTGCTGTGCTGTTTTCTAGTCATGGTGTTCATTAGCATCGATATCCAAGTCGATCATTGATGATCAGACAGGCAACTCCGACATGGGCGCTCGTTTTGCACTGGTATACTCAGGACCGCCTTGGGACCGCCAGTAGTACTCCTACTCTTACTGCAGCCAACCTAAAATTAATTAACTTGCTCCCCGACAAGCTTTCAAACTACTCTAAATTGGCTTCTTTTAGGTCCATGGTGCGTACTAGTGTTGCTCAGCTGACAAAATGAAGTCGTAACAATGGACAGGACTCATTACCTTCTGAACTCAAATTTCATATCGGAACTTTCTGCACGCCTGTTACCCTCGCGTCTTTGGCACAAGTACACACATCCTATCGATCAGAGTCAGAGCGGGTGCTCTATAAGAAAATATCCATCCGAACGTCGGCTGGTCAAGTGAAATGCTTGGATACCTTATCTTCAAATACTCAAAAGGCAATCATGGTGCGGTCATTGACCATCGAGTTCCCTGGTACTTGGAGCTCCGAGACTTGCAATACAATCTCAGTGCTTTCCAGAGCACTCCTTAACCTCCACTCACTTTCTCACCTACGCATCAAATTGCCTGGCAAAAAGCCAGAAGATGAACCGATGCTCTCGCAGTTCAATGGTGCAATTCGGTTTGTTGTCGTTCTCGTTTTTGCAAAGTTCTCAAAAGCACTCTTTGAAAACATCTTACAGGGGTACTGGCTTCATGTTAGTCACTCTGTATTGCAACGATTACTTGGACATTGCAGAAATCATTCAGAAACAATCGCGACTACAACTTCTTGGAATATACACAAATGGTGGCGACGAGAAGCTTTTGCGAAAGCTGTGCTCCCTCGACACCTCTGGGTCGAAAGCAAGCGATCTTCCGACGGTAGTCTCACTGGAGCGCGAAAGTTTCTTGCCCTTTTACAACCACATCGGCGTATTCCCAGCCTTATCTCTGACAACCCAATCCACTATATTCCAATCCTGTGCCGCGTCGTTCCGCCAAGATGACTCTCGTTCTCTCGCTACATCCGTGGAGCACGTATCACAAGCTTCTATATATATCAACGATCTCTCGACACCAGGCCTCATAGATGACATTTTGCGGGACATGGTAAGATCTTTTCCCCATGTTTATTGGTTAAACCTTGTACTCCGAACTCCAAACATAGTAAGTACTTGTATCTTCTTCGTGTCTCGATTTCACTTGTCTCATCTGATTTGATAGAATTATCCCGAGTTGGCCGCTAGTCTCTCCCTTGTCACGAAACTAATGGAGCTAGATTTTCTCATGTGGGATTATGGGGACAGTGGCAACAATGGGCTTTCGTTTAACGAGAAGCTGGGATATGCACGAGAGTGGAAGAAAGCATGTCCAGGCCTCCGGCAGGTCACATATCTGGATGGGATGACGCTGGAGAAGAATGAGGGAGGATGGGAAATACTGAGCTAGTTGACTGTCTCCCAAAGCCAGCCTCGCGTTGAGTACGCCGTGTTTTTTTATTTGTTTAAAAATGTGGTTTAAACATTATGATGAAGTGACCGTCCAGTTTATCCTATCCTTCAAGCCCCCTTGGTGCTCTCTTTGAAAATATGATTCCTACCAGTTTGCAGTGGATTGTCTATCTAGATACTTCCAAAATGCAACGATCGAATTGCCTTAGACCCTCCTGCAACAAATCTGACACACTCTCGGCATACAACCGACCAAAGATAACAGGACTCTCTTCTGAAAAAGGCAAAACTGATATTTGATTCATCTGAAGCAGTTCCTCCCTTCACTGAGTATGAAGTATTTGGGAGATTTCAAGGGAGCCTTTGTTTGACCCCCATATTCTTCACGGGCTCCTGGCTCCGTGTTTATCTGACTACAAATTCAAACACAGATCCTAAGACAAAGCAATTCAAAAATTCCAGGACTTCGAGGCCACTTTCTCCAGCTCTGTGCAGAAGCTCATGACCAAGCGACGTCGCAAGGTGCCGTGTTCGTTTACTTGAGTCCGCGCAGTTTCCGTTCATTGTCAAAAAAGTGCTTTGCCCAAGTTTCGTCCATACACTTGCTACAATCCATCAGAGAAAACGAGGAGCTTTATCCTAGCAGACAATGTACATGAGTGCAGGATACATCAACTATTACTGCCTTTTCTTCGACACCTTTGGTACCTTCGAATTAACTTTCGCCTCGCCCTTACCACCGCGGACCTTTGCAGGGGCTTTCCCTGGATTGCATGGCTTTCCACTTCCCCTTGTACAAAGTGCGATAGTACCTTGGTCTGTCGCTGCCTTTACGGCAGCTGAATGTTTCTTGTGATATTCCGAAAATGCCTTATAGTCGGCCTCAGAGACATACCCCGCAGTGCGGAGGCGACGGACAGCTTCCACTGCATAATCGAAGCAGTTGTTGAAATCGCCACTGAGCACAGTGCTTTGAGATGATCCGGATACAGCTTTCATGATGTCCTTCACTTTGGTTTCCAGTGTCGCATCATCTGCCTGCCCGTTGGGAAGAAGTGTGGCTGTGATAGAGAGCTGCCTTTGACTGGTTGGGCGTTTACCCGTCTCGTAAACAAAACATCTGGCCGAAAAGAATGATGTGAAATGGTCCAGCATTGGAGATGTAGATTGACGAACTTTTTTTCTGGATCTATAACATGTTCAGCGATGTTAACTGCAGCCCCCGTGATGCTGGCTGGGGGATGAATGACAAGCCCAAAATGCCAATGTGGCGTGTTCTTGCCAGTTTCACGGAGTGATACCTCAAGAGCTGGTGCCAGGGAAAAGAGAAAACGGTCACAATGATATATATATGCTGTACATCATTTACTGACCTCGTTTTTCGAGTATCACGGGTACACCTACAACACAATGTATAGCGGTGACAAGTACCGTCAACACAAGGGAAATGGCAAGCTTCATGGTTGAGTAGGACTGGGGGAAGTATTTGAGGAATAACAATGATACGACAGGGACAGTGACACTTACCAGTAGGACGAGAGGAGATCGTACACAGGAGGTACTAAAGCTGATGTGGATGACTCGTTAACCTCGGACCTGCCGACGTTGAGAGTATTCTAGGAATGGGCGAGCTCTGCTTGAAAGACAGCATTCTCAAAGAGCTCTTGATTTATACTGTTTCCTGGCGGGCTTGTCCAGCCGTTGGTCGCAATAATCAACATCTATTACTGGGTCAATATGATGGAAAGGAAACTGGTTTTAGCTACGCACAGGAATGATTAGTAGTGCATTTGATGAGTACCCTGGCATATTTACAAGGCCGGTTGTTGACGCTGAGTCAGTTGCAAAAAAAGGACATTTTGAGGCTAAATGAAGAGGTCCGATTGGAGCTGTGAGCTCCATTCCAAGGTGGATGAATGCGGATGTGGATGCACTCAAGTGGTTCCTTGTGAATTGATGGGGAAAGTTTTTTTTTTTTACCTGCTTTGGGATACTTAAGTAAGAGTGCGATGTTTGTGGCGCATCATATGGTTATCAACATCTGCGGCAATACTAACCCATCAACCTACACCAGTAACAATGAGAATACAATAACCGAAACCGGATTAATCTCAAGTTGAGCTCACAGCATTGATAACAGACGGTATGACCGTCCAAAGAGCCTCGGTTCGGAGGACACCAGTCGCACAGATAGTAAGTAGAGGTAGAGTTACAGGCCAGTAGAATACCGTAGAATACCTGACATAGGGCAAGGCCCCAATAGGTATATGACAGAATAAAATAAAGAATAAAAAAACAGACGGTATGTAGTCCGGGATATCAACTGTGCCCCCAGGATACCACGTCTAACGAATCATCAAATCAACATCAAATGGGTAACTGAGAGCAATGGAAAGCTTTTCGTGAGCTTTGGGTAACATTACAAGAGTGTTCATGGGCTGGCCATATGATTATACGCCAGCAATAAACCATACAGACGCATCAATAAATGGTGAGTATGCAGGCGGAAGGACAAGATGGGTATACGAGATGAAAACGTCGAACGTGAAGGACCGAGAAAGCCGCGAGATGTGAGCAGAGCGGGTGGGATGGAAATGGCAATATTTGCGGAAGGCAGAAGTTGCAATTGATGAGGTGGCAAGACGCAAGAGAGCGCAAAAGGTGAAAGAGAAAGTGTCGTGATTAAGGTGTGGGATATGCATGGATAGTGCTACATATAGTACTTACATACGGCATGCAGCCAATTGGAAGTCGACAATTGGAAGTCGACAATTCTGTCCACAAAATCTGTTCTGCCTATACATAAGAGCAAGTTGATAACTGATCTACACGTCTAACCGCACATCGAAATCGCGCTGTACTCGCGCTCCTGGATCCACAAGGAAATCGAACCCATCGTTCCCCTCTCTGGATGCTTCGATCCCGCACGCGTCAGCCAGAAGTATAACGTCTCCGACGCGGTGCATGGACTGCGTCGCACGGAGGTGCAGGCTGGGCTGCGGCTGCATATGGGGTTGGACTGCTATGACTTTGCGGGGACGATACAACGTGCGCACGACGACGACGAGGACGACGAGCGCGCGCGCATACCGGAGCATCGGACGCAGTTCCATACGTACTGGCGGACGGATCTTGCGCCGTTTGGGCCGCGGCAGGAGTGGATGATCAAGTCGTTCTTCGCGACGCAGGACGTGGCGACA